>WBMY01017034.1:1000713-1041678 GCA_013397315.1 Donacobius atricapilla
CCACCCCGGCTGAGGGGCTTGTGCGAGACCTTCCCGGGGCTTCCCCGCGGGCGGCTCCCCAGGCAGGGAAGGGGGTTCCCTGTGCTGGTCGCTGCCCTGAGCCGAGGGGCGCCGGCCGTGTAGGCACAGGGTAGTGAGCCCCAGAGTGGAGCAAAATCAGCAACAGGCACTTGGCTTTTGCGTTTCGGAAGGTTTTTTATGCGATGAGGAGGTACTCTCATAAGACATATATGTAGCTCGTTTTTTTTTTCCCCTTCATAAAAATATATTGATTCTTGGATATAAGTATAGGTAAGTACTGATAATGCAAATGTGAGGACAGTGAATGCCCCTGTGTCACTGTGTTAGCGTGCCAGCACTGACCCGCGCAGAGGGGAATATACGATGGCCCTATTTGTGTTCTTTGGTTCCTCAAAATGTGTCCTTGGCCTTCAGATTCGCACCATGTAAAATATTTTAAAATCCAATTTTTAAAGTGAAGTACTTTTTAAAATGAAGCAAATGTGGTGCAGATGAGAGCAGCTGCGAAGTCCAGTCTGTAAAGCAGTACAGCGTGGCTGCTGCTTATCACCAAGTCCTCTGCTGATACAGCTTGGGCCTGCTCTGTACCAGAGCTCCCATCCTGGGTCAGAATATCTACAGACCTGTTCACAGTGATGTTTTTGGCTCCACAACCTTTGCTGGTGGACCTCAGTCTGGGATCAGACTTTTTGCTGATTATCCTTATGAGTTCATTCTTGAAGGTTTCATTTTATTACTGTTTAGAGTGGTTTGTTTCACTGCTTATCAATGGGTAAGTTAAACAACCGTGGTGTAAAGCCTGTGATTGCTGCCATTTATGGTGTTCTAGCACGGTTTCAGGCTTTTCAAGGAAACTGAAACTGAAAACAGGGCAGGATTGTGAGTCTTGTTCAAGACAGAGAGGCTTTGCTATGGTGTGTTGTAAATAATGACTGTTGTACGTGGCTTGCTCATTTGGGTGTTTATCCTATGAGTCTGTTGGCTTGGTTTAATAGAATTAGGCAAGCAGTTGTTGGAGGGGATCCAGCGAACCACTGCCTCACCCAGTCATGATTTCAAGGGTAAGGCAATGTCAGGGCTGTCTGTTGTGAGAACCTGGTGATGAAACTCCAGCGTTGTCGCTGGTATTTTCAGTTGTGCAGTGGCACCATTGGAAATGAGATTACGGGCAACTAGAAAGACTTATTTATTCAGCTGTTATCTCATGTTTTGTTTTCTCTGTGAGGCTTGGGCCTGTGTCATCGATGTAGTTCAGTGAAAGCCACAGGTCGCTCTGTGCCTTGGTGTGAGGCTGTGATCACAGTTGTGATCCTCTACAGTGAGGAGGTCCTATGGAAACCTGTGGTGCCTCCCTGCTGGCTGATGTGCCAAAATAGCCTTGCTCTGGAAACCAGAGTGCAAACTGGTGTCATCCTGATATGCAGTCAGGACATAGGTGGGATTTCCTCTGCATTTCATGGTATAGATGTTGCATTTATTTACCTTGAGGCAGATCTCCAGAAGGAATAGCTGCTAAGCCTGGTTAAAACTTTCACCTTCATAGGTACAGTATGTTCAAATCTGGGCATGTGTTTAAAAATGCAGACTGCTAAGTGCCAGAAGAGATCTGCTTTTCATGGTGGACTCACTGAGACCAAAGAGGAAGCAGAGGTTCATGTTTGGCCTTGCAACCAGACAGACTGCACCTGGGAGAGCTCTGAAGGGGGAAGAGCTGCTACCAGTCATGCCTGGATTCTTTGAAGTGGGGGGGGTTGAAGGCCCTGCTTTTCCCGGCCACTCACTCCTGTTATGTCAGATCGGTCATTAATAATGGCTTTGCACCTCCGGCTCAAAAGTTGTAAAAGGGTCCAGGAGATGGGAAATGGAAACATTTTTGTGTTCACAGATGTCTTTTAATATCCCTGTGTATGCTGAGATGTACCTGTGAGCCTACTCCTTTTGCTGCCACACTTTTTGTGGGCTGGGGACAAGGAAGCAGAGGGATGGGTCCTCAGAGGATGTGATTTATGAGTATGGTTTCTTTGTTTTAGCAGAACCATAGGGCAGTTTAACTGATTATTTCAGTTCTCTCTGGTTTTTACTTCCTCTACTTAGTTTGGGGAACAAGCAATAGTCAGAGTGGATTTTCTAGAGCCTTAAAATGCTCGTATAGAGGAAGAAAGATTCATGTAGTGGTTTAGGGCTGCACAGATACTGCACAGATGGAAAAGATAATGCAAATACAAAAATTTGTGTCAGACTAATATCAATACAGAACTGGCAACGTAAGTCAATGAAACTTTTTCTCACCTGTAGAGATTTAAACAGTTGGCTGTAATCTGTTGTCAGAATGGGGATGTTCTGAAGTTTGCCAGTGTACAGAATTCATGTTCTGGTACACCTCGATACAACGTCATACGGGGGCCTGCCCTCACCACCTTCTGGCAGCTGGGATCTTCTGAGTGAAATCTGTCTTTGGAAACAGAATGGAAAGTCCAGAAAAAGAGCTTTAAACTATGCAGACAAAGTTGATGTTTTATTTTACAGGCTTTTGATATGAGGGAAGGCAAATGACGTCGTGATGTATTCTTAAGGCTCGTACAGGCAGGCAGAGACGATGAACTATTTTATTGAAAAATCCATTTCCTTTTGAGTTAGGAATCTAAAATCCACTGAGGACATAAAAGGTCCTTCTTGTTAAGCGTTCCTCTGCAAAATTTATGTAATAAATTGCCTAATTTTTAGATGAAAGACCCTTTGATAACACCATTTTACGTGATCCATGCTCATGTTATTGTTGGACAACATTTTGGATATGTTTAATATGTCATGCTTAACAAAAGTTTTTGAAAGACCTTTTCTGTCCTCAGCATGGAAAAGTTTTTTCACTTCCTTTTCTTCCATCAAGCTTATTTTCCCAGCACTTATCCTCTCTCATTATGCCGTATCTTTCTTCTGGATAAGATTGTTTTCCCAATTCATACACAGAAGCCCAGTTGACTTCTGAGTGCAATCTTTCCATGCCATGGTACGCAGAGGTTCAGAGATAACTCTGTTTGCTCGGGTAATGTTGGTGAATAGAACACAATGCAATTTTAAAACCTTTTTCTGGAAGGAAAAAAAAAATACTTGGGAGAATGGAAGTAAATTACATTCTTCTATTATGTATGTGAATCTGATTATGGGAATGGTGGAATTAATTTATCTGGTTATAAAGATCATGGCATCTTCTAAAATGCTCATGATTATTTTTAGCTTTGTTGATTTTAGCTGAACCATAGATGTTTCTCAGTGTATATTACAACTGCATATTGCTTTCTCAGACAGAGTGAATGCAGCACTAGAAAGCAATTATGGAACTAATATATTTCCCTGAAATGTACTTTGTGATGCAGGATTTTACTCATGTTTCTAAAAATTACTTAAACTTCTGCCTAAATTATCCTGGTATCACAAATATGCCACTTATATCAATTTATCCCAAAGATACTATCTTGGTAAGGAGAAGTATTCCATTACTGGCAAGAATAACTTGCCTCCCATAATAACGGTTTTCCACAGGTCCAAAATGTTTTTTCAGTGAGGAGTGTAATGCCTGCCTATTCTCTGCACTGGGGCACCTGCTCTGTGAGCCACAAAGAACAGAAAAAAATTGTATTTTGGCACTAAAACACCCAAGCAACAAAGCAGACAGTCGTCATACAAAAGTAACCTCTTCAAACAAACCCTCTGGCACCCAGCTTCCTGGTGAATTTTGTGTAAGAATCAATTTTTCTTTTCTCCTTGTACCACATGTTGCCACAGTCTCAACTTCAACAATGATCAGAGACCTATAAAACATGATCTAAGGGGAAAGATTGAAAGAATTGGGGTTGTTTAGTCTGAAGAAACAGAAGGTGTTGGGAAAAATGGTAATGATCTTTCAAAATGTAAAATGTTTCACTGCAGAGAGAAGGAATAAGTTTTTATGTTCATTGGGTCTAGGGCAAGAGGTGGTGGACTTGGAGATTTAAAGTAGACATTAGGAAATTATTTCAATGTAGTTTGGCTCTGATTATCTGGGAATCTCATTTGCTGAAGGCTTTGAAAGGCAGATTAGGTCATGTCTCAGGAATGGTTTTAGTTGCAGTAGATTATATGGAGATAACCCCAAAAGGTTCCTGGCTGGTTTATGGTATTTTGTTTCTCTCAGGTGATTTACAGCAGATGCTTTACTGCCTTTTTTTTTTTTTCTCACTCTTCCTTATATCCTCAGAAAATTCCAGTAAGAAAAGATGTCAGTAGGCAAAAATTGGGTAAGTGGAATGGGTGGGGACATTCCCAATAGCAGAATACTAAGGAATCTCAGTTCCTGCTGGAAAGCTGGTGTGTTTGAGCAGCATATGACATGCTGACATGTCCTCCTGACAGGCTTTGGGACACAAGTATTGGGCTGGCTTTCAGCAAGTGGTGAATCAATACACAGAAATCTATGTTTTAAATTTTAATTTTAAGTTTTAATTGGAGCTTCACTTTTTGCTGTGTTCAAGTATTTCCTGAATTTGCACGGAGTGAACTTTATTCACAGTTCACCAGTAGCCAGTTTGTTGGACTTTTTGTTCCTCCAGTTCTTTGCAACAGTAAGGCAGTATCCAAAATGCCTGTAATTATTTAAAACAGAATTGAGGAATTAATTGATTGTTCTAGTTAAATATGCATTCTGCTGCAGAATTTAAAACACCTCTTGTTCACCTTCTCCATAGTCTTCCTGTTTTTCTGATTTTCACCATTCTTCCTGTAGCCTAAAATCTCTCTTTTCTTCCTGTAGATAACTGTGGGTCTTCTGCAATAACAGAGTGATAAAATGACACTTAAATAGATTAATGAGAACCTAGGGAGTGTGACCTGTCAGCCAACTCTGCCCAAGTCCAAGATCACCTGTATCTGTCATTCCTTGACAGAAAACTGTTGAAACTCTTTCTGGATACTGAATGATGGCTACAGGTACTGTGTTCTAATCCCTTGCTGCTTCAAAAAATTTCCTAAGATTGCTATAAATCAAACTCATTATTATGTGTTCTGTTGTATTGTCAAAGCAATTTTAGATATCTGAAAACTGTTCTGATGCTTTGTTTCAGTTTTTCCCTATGGATCATGATTTGTAAATCTCTTGAGATGTTTCACTGTCCTGCAACCTCCTTCTTTGGTCCAATTTTCCAGTAAGCATGGCACCCCAAGCTGCACAGAGCAATCCAGTTAAAACCTCAGCATTTAATAAAGAGAATATTATTTAGTGTGTGCCATTGATCACATTTAGTGTCCTTCCTTTTTCCTAACACATTGCTGCCTGCAGTTTGTAGCTCCTGTCACTCCCTATCCTTCTCCATGTAATTCCTGCCTACTTGGATTTTCTTATTTTATGCTTCTCCAGATGATTATTCTGAAGGGTACTATTTTGTACTTCCTGTTGAAACTCTGGTCTGTGACAGCTTAGCTGGCTGAATTGCAGCAGACAAGTTACTGGAGACTGAACAGAAGGAATGTGAGAAGGAACCATTGAAGATTTTGTACTAAAAGTATAAGGTGGTTGTGAATTACTGCCCTTGGGAAATTCACTTTATCTTCTGTCCAGAAATGTTTCTTCTTAACATTTCGTTTTACTTTTTGTTTAGTCTATGTTTGTCCAGCCTCCTCTTGGAGGGATAGGCTGGAAATTTGTACCAGTATTTGCTTTTGCATGCTCAAACACTACTGTGTTTCCTGAAAAAAAAAACCTCTAGAAAACAACATGCAGAAAAGAGAAATTATCATAAATTAAGCCTCTAATAGTATGAAAAGGAATACAGGAAGGTAATTGTACAAATCCTTAGTCTGTTCTGATTTTGGTTGTGTGGAGATTCCTATAAGACCTGAAAATCTTGCTTGTTTACTTACATGACAAAAGAGGAGACAGGCCTTTTATTTTAGCAGAACATACTGTAAACAAACACTACAGTGAAATAAGACAGCTAAAGGTACTGTAAGTCTATTCTTTTTCTTTTTTTTTGTAATGTTTTGAAATTTTTGTGTCTAAGAATAAATGATTTTTCTTTTCATTTACTGTGAAGCCAGTGCCTACAGTTAGTTTTTGTAACAGCAGACTGTTCCCTCTTTCAGCTAAGTTTACAAAAGTTGTACACTCTGTGGAGCTACTTTAGCTTTTATTTGGAGGTGTTTTCATCTTAGCAGTGGACTTGCACATTGCTTCAGAAACTCTGAAGGCTGCATATTAACTTTAGAAAATGTCTCATAAACCACAGGCACTCCATTTTGTGTTTTGGTCTGTGTGCTGTTCCACAAACACTCCTTTAGACCTAGGAGACTGCACAGAATCTCTGCAAGACGCAGGGTGATTGCAATGGTGCATTTTGCTTCTAGCTCACAAGCTGTACACCAGCACAGTGCAAGGGTTAAGGACAAGATAAAATCACTTGCTGCTGTTTTGATTTCCTGAGGAGTTGTTGTTTTTACATGAGAAATGAGGAATGCAGTGAGGACCATTCCTGTGCCAAAATTTCAAAGTATGTTCCTGTCAACTGTGCTGCCATTCTTAGCTTTTACTTTAGAATCTTAAATCTGGGTATAAAGATCTCTGTTGTAGAAGCCCCATCTTGTGGACAACCAATCAATGACTACTTCAGCACAACTGAATTTTGAAATACTTAGAAAATCTGAAGATATTTTGGTAGTTTTTGCAACAAACTGGAGAGTCTTCATATTTCTGGACAATATAGAAACTTCATTCATGTGTTGAAATCAGCATGTGCTTTTCAAAGACTGTTTCCATAGGAAGAAATTGTGAATTGCAGAGAGGTATTAACAACTGGGGTGGAAACAGGGATGGTGCCCTCAGAACCCTGTTTTAAGTCCAAGTCAGCTAAAACTGAGTCCTGCCTTGAATTCCCAAAATAGTGTCCTGTAGCACTCAGATAGTAAAAATGAGTCTTTAAGTGGCAAAATTATATAAGGGCAGAAGGACATCCTTTGAAAAAGTTGTTAAGAGAGACCGAATAGCAAAGTATTCATGAAAACTCAATCTAGAAACTTTGGAAAGAGCCTTAAGGAGATTGTTTGCTCCAGCACAAAGTAATGGAAGAGGTCAAGCAACTCCAGACTCAATGAGTCAACACACTTACTAGGAAGAGTGTTAGGAAGGAAAAAGAGTGTGAAAACAAGCCTGTGATAAAAGCTGTTTTCAGGTTTCAGTATAACATTGGTAGGATATATTAGATATCTTCTATTAAATAGAATATTATATACATATAATTAGAATGTATTTTTGTTGTTCTGAAAAAAATTGGGTTAATTTGTGATAGTTTTCTGTTTCTTCCATATGAAGAAAGTAGGAACCTTCGTGATAGTTTTCCATGTCGTAATTGAGGCTGCAATGAAGGAGCCAGAAATTGTGGCGACATCTAGGGAAAGGTTGGCAGAAGTGCCTCCAGCTGAAACACCTCCCACTGAAACTGTAGCCACTTCTTTTTCTGTGAAGGTGGCGTATGCAGGGAAAGTTTTCTTTGAGTGGCTGATTTGGAAGGGGTGCCAAGAGTAAAGGAGATTCTGGCATGTGAACAGGGTGCCATTGCAGCCCCTTTGATGGGAGGAGGACAGGGGCTGCTATTCCTGCACGTGGATGTCTGACTGAGCAAGGGGATTAACAGCGGCAAAAGTTACACAGGACATTGCAAAGCCAGGAGATAATTTCTTAGTCCTTACCAATAGCAATCTGGATAAAATCTTCCCTTTTAGGACATACCAGCTGTAACACATTTTACTATTTAAAATTACCTTGGAAAGTGAGTGTACCTCTGCCACTTTATGGTTTAAGTTTAAAATAAGTTTCTTTCGTATTGAATTGAAATAATTAGATTTGCATCATTCTGTAGTCTGGGAATTTCATAAACATCTCATTTGTAACATATAGATCTGAAAAAGTCACCTTTCTTAATAAGCTAACAGACACAAGTATAAATACACGTTACCGGTATATTACTAAAAATTCACAGAAATACCTGACTCCTTTTGCTTCTCATATTCTTTTGGCATAGAATTCTACATTTTTTGATGAAGGGCATCTTTGATGAGTTGTCTGAGCCAGAGCAAAACCTTTGAGAAAAATCTATATTCCAAATTTTTACCTCAGTCTTCTCCTTAAGAGAATATTAAAACTTCAGCAATATACAGGACTACAGTTTTTACCTGAGAGCAAATTCTACTGGAACCAGCAAGTGAAATCAAAATCTTTCTTAGTGTGAAATGAAGCCATGAAAGGATCATTGCAGCTCCTTTCTGTGGAAGTTGTTTCTTCCTCAGGAGACAGGGAACAGCAGATGCTGGTTCACCCCTCAAGGGAAGAGCAGATGAAGTGGGAACAGCTACTTAGAATTCCCTGCACTTAAATAATAAAGCATGAACAGTTCAGCAAGAGGAGTGCAGACAGATATCAGTATGGTGTGAAACCTAGAGGAGCTGTAGCCTAGGAGAAGAAAATGAAGATGTAAAGCTTGTCACAAAAGAGTGTTGGAAAGCAAGGATTTATTCCAGCAGTGTCAGGGGTGGGAATAAGGGCTGCTCAATCCCCAATCCACCAGCTGAGTTCATGGTAGTACAGAGGAAGGACAGGTCTTGGTATAAAGGACAGACTTATTCTGAGCAGAAAGCTCTAGAAAAAGTAATTATTGATAAGAGCAAAGTCTCCGAAGGAGCAGAAGAAAAGGGCATCATTCAGTGGTACTTCTTTTTTTGGATTGTATTATAAATTACAGGTATTTGTTTATGCCTATATGAGAAGGAAGGGAACTGATTACATCAAAAGAGCAATTTGATGTACCTTCCCTGCTTAGGTAAATAAAATTTTCAGTTGCAGAGGGTTCATTGCTAAAAGTTGCTGAGTAGTATTTATCTCTCATACTAATAAATTTTTTCAAGAAAATACAGCAGAACTGGAAACTCAAAGTTTAAGTGTAAACCTGTGGTAGTCCACTGTCAGAAGAACTGTGTAGGTGTATAAAATTTATTTCAAAGGGAATGAAGAGGTGTGACTTGTGAATTGTTACTTTTTAAAGATAAAGAATTAGTTCACATGTAGGTCATGTTAAAAAAAGAAAGTAACTTTCATCCTTACCTCTTTATTATGCACATTTTAATAGATGTTTTCTTCAGTAGCCTTTCTGCTATTTTAAATATTCTCAAAGTTTTATTGAGATAAAAATGTTAAAAGATGTAATAATACTGGTCTATCAAGTGATTTAGCATTAAAAAAGAGAGATTTTCAGTGGCCGTTTGAAAACAAGGCTTGATGTGTTATGTCAATACAAAACTGAATCTGTGCAGTTGAACCTCGAGCACTTGTGTTTGTAATGCATAAAAGTGTTCTTTTAAAGCTATCTCTGCCTTGTGTCCTTTTCTCTTCCAGCCCAGTCCCTTTGTCCAGAGCTGTGGTGCCACACTGCCCCTGTCACCACCATAGGATCCACTTCCCCAGGGATGGATCCTGGTCCCTGTGCCCTGTCAGCCAGGTGAGGAGAAGGACAACCCAAATCTGTCCTGAGCCTCGTCCAAAAAGGTTCAGTAATTTACAGTTCCTCATGGCAAGACACTTCTTCTGGTATTGTCATGAACATTTTAAAATGTTATCAGACAATAATTGCTATCATAACTTTTAATTCTGTGATTCTGTTTCAGATTTTCCTTAGTTCAATCAGAACCAAAAGTTAATGCCCATTGGCTAATTTCCAGTGCATGCCTCCACAGAACAACTGCTGCCTTTAACTGGTGGAGAGATCAAGGCTTGAACTGACAAAAGACATCTGTATTTTGGGAAACAAATTAATGTTTATGTTTTAATTTATAAGTTCCTGGCTCTTTTATGGTTCCTGTTTTTCAAGTAATGTCTCTTTGGATCCCTAGCTGATGGAGAGTCAAAATGGAAAAGGCCCATGAGAGAATTATCACAATAGAACATCTGGTCTGCATTGGAAAAAGCTGAGAAAGATATTCAACATCTCTGAGACCGAGGCAGCCATGAGGCAGTTTGAAAGTCAGTCCATGAAAAATCGTGCAGGTTGTGGCCCCCTGGGCCAACCTAGTGTTGTTTTGGGAAGAGCTGCCTCTGCTCATGAGCATCTGAATTTTAATCTCCCTTAAGCATGGATATGTGAGAGCTGGGAGTGGTATGAAAGGTGTCTGCTTTCCATAGTGTTAATCTGAGTCCCGGCATTGTCCTAATTATATTGTGGGTTTTTGCCAGTCTCCCAGATTTCTTTTGAGCATGTAGGCTGGAGTCAAAAGGCTTTCCCAGGGCTTTTGGCATAGCTTTACAGGAAAGTGGATGGAAAGGACTTTGTATGTTTTTGGAAGAATATTTTGCATCCTGCTTTAAACTATTCCAGAAGGTAAAAGGACATTAGCTTGACTGTGTGTTGGCTGAGGTAATGCTATGTCACTAATGGCAAGGAGTTTTATTCCTGTTTTCTACAGTCCCAGACTGTAAGAAATGCAAAGAAATCGTGGACCAACAGGGCAGTAAAGGTACCCCTGGATTCAGAGGGAGCAAACTCCTTCCACCACATGGAACTTTGGTCCTTTAAGTCATTATAGCTCATGCAGAACAGAGACAATTTGACATGTAATTGCAAATTGTTTGCTAAACAAACACTTACACTGCAGATGGAAGAACTGATGAAAATTGTTTATAGATGGGGAACTAAATGTAGATTTTTTTCAAGAACAAGGTTGCTGTCTTCCTTGCCAAGACAAACAAATCTGATAGACCATCTCATTGCTTTAGGCTGCCTGAGGACCCACTGGAAAGTCTATGGACCTTTTTTCCACAGAAAATTTGTGTATTGTCAATACATAAGTGTATTGTCCACAGTTACACTGTGGCAGCTGCAGAGGAAGTGGAAGGTTCTCAGGAATACTTTAGGGAGAACTGGATTTTTGGCTCCTGAAACAGTGTGGAGTGCTTTCGGAAACTGTGGAAGTTTATAAGCTAGGTCTTACTGCTACAGGAGGTTATCTGTGAGATAAACCTAATAGTATTTAATCTGCTATCTTTAGATCTTAACACTAAAAGCACAATGAAATTGAGAATTCCTATATTCTAGAATTGCAGTTTCCAAGATGCCTTCATTCCTGTGAACATACCCTCCTCTGCATTTAGAGATTTTCAGTGTTACCTTTAGAAATCTGTGCACAGATGTTTTTACAAAGCACCGTGTAATCATCCCAAACAACTGGTTTTAACAGGCCAGTTATTTAGGAAATCATGTAATGAGGACATAAATACGATCCCTGATACTGACATAAAACATGTATTAGCAAAATAATATAGTTTGTATTTCCCTGATATAGAGCAGACCCTGGACATACATAACTCATCATACCCTTAAAATTCTGTTATATCTGTAAACATCTCTATTGGCAGAGAGGCCCAGCAGCATCCTGGGCTGCATTAGGAAGAGCATTGCTAGGAAGTCAAGGGAGGTGATCATTCCCTTTGCCCAGCACTAGTGAGGCTCCAGTGGGAGTGCCGTGCCCAGTTCTGGGCTCCCCACAGCAGCAAGGACACGGACGTGCTGGAGTGAGGCAGGACAGGGCCGTGGGGATGGATGAGAGGAGCATCTGTCCTGGCTGCCCAGGGAGGTTTTGAAGTTGACGTCATTGAAGAAACTCCAAAACTCAACTGAGCAAGGTCCCGAGCACCCTGCCCTGGGTGATCCGGCTGTGAGCTGGGCTTGGACTGAGTGACCTCCGGAGATGCTTCCAGACTGGGAATATTTGAGGCAGTTTGCTTGTGTCTTGTCAGCGTTTTAGCTGCAACTCGACTGTGGAGGAATCCTAAGGAGAGCAAAGGCTGTGACCCTAGAAATTCATCCAGATGGCTGAGGCCCAGAAAAGGCAGAATGGGAGCTGCTAAGTATTCTGAATGTCTCATCAGAGTGATATTTCACTTGAAAATACAAAATAGAAATTACTTGGGTCTTAATGACACTGAATACCCATAGTGTTCTCTCACTTCAGCTGGACTGCAGATGGTAACAACTTCTCTCTATCTGAACACACTTATTTTAGTTTAAACCTGCTGTAAAAACATATATTTTACTGTAGAAATTAATACCTAGTGCTTTACAGTGCAGGATTTATTTGTTCCACACTTGCTTTCCTTACTAGTACTGATATTAACAAATTACAATCTGTTTTGACATATAACTTCAGTAATAAGCACATCCTGTGTCTCAAGGAGCTGAGAATATCATAATTTGAGCAGAAATCAAAATGTATAATTACATTGCATATTCTATGGCAGTTAGTTTGTAATGTTCTTACAGTACCTTCAGAATAAGAAGGAAGATTAAATTCAAAAAGGGCTTTCATAGTTTAAAAAGATTTATGTTGAACGATTTATGGTGAAACGCAAAGATGAAGTTTTTTTTAATCAGCTGAATATTGGTAGGAAGATTTACCTGTGTTTTTTCTTGATGAAAATGCCAAGGAGCTAACTTGCAGTATTGAGAATTCCCAGATCCTCCCTCTTTTCAAAGTTCTTTGTCTTTTATACTGCCTCTAAGGAAAAAGGAAAACAGACTGGAAAACAAGAAATTGAGCAATATTGCATGAGTCATTAGGAAATAAATAGATTATAAAGCATTTTATTTCATTTTGGTTTTGCACTTCAGCAAGTGAAACAATAAGTAAATAACCTGTTTTATTGTCAATATCTGGAGTCACATTGGGTCTGACAAACCAAGGCATAAATGTATAAATAACACCTGTGACAATTATTAGAGGACATTAAATTTTGCTAGGTATGAGCCCATTGTGAAACCACAAAATTAAGATTTCAGACAAAAATAACACATGAAGGTCAAATGTACTTAGTCATTGGTTGCTGTCTCTGCACCAGTTTCCCCTGACTTAATGTTTTTACAGCACATCTCTGATTCAGTCTCCTCTATCCTGTGTGGGATAGAGTTGTTGGTGGGGAGAGTATTACTTTAAATTGACACCTCTAGCAGCAGTTCCTACTTGTACTGATTTCTTTTTATAAATGTGTAACCTATTATATCTATCCAAGCCTGGCTGAGCTCCAAGTCACCCATTTCTCAGTAAGACAGGAAATTAAATCTAATGTCTAATAAACATAGAGGCTTATGCAACCTTCATGCCCTGTAAAAAGTATTAAATAACATAATAATATTACCTTTTCTTTTGATAGCTAGAGAGTTGTGCACTTAGTTTTTATGTAGACCAAACTGGCTCTTCATTTGGGCTTGAGGAGTCTGGGTTGATCCATCCTTTTTGGCAGACTTACTGAATTTCACCTCAAAAATTCTCCTCTTATTAAAGGACCCCCTGAAGTGTTCATGTGTAGGGTTAGGTCCCTTTCTCCACTTCTCCCTGTGGTAGGAACCCCCTTTGTTCCCTCAGAGTGCTGTGTCCCCCATGATCTCATCCTGGGCATGCTGCTGCTTTCTCATTCATTCTCTCTCTCCCAGGATTTTCCAGCCTGAACAGATTTCTGCCTGTTCCGTCCCATTTTTTGATAATGCCCACCACAGCTTTGTGTCAGTTGGTACAGCCTTTAAAAATGCAGAAATCTGACTTTAGGCCATACAGGTTAGCAGCACAATTTCAGGGCTTTGTCTCCTGCATGTACCAGTTCAATCAGTAGATTTATACTGAATAATTTTGAACTTTACAGCCCTCTGAAACCTTTTCTCTCTCGTTGCTGTAATGTAAGTGACATAAGGTCGCTGATGCTGTGGAAATTGGTTTGGGAGTTGACAGGTTAATTCAGCAAGAAATCAGTTCTAGCAGAAACGGAAAGAAAATTATTTTCATTTAGTGCCATGCTACTTTGTTGGCTTTTAGGAAGCAGATAAAATATTCAAGGGAATTCCAAGTCTGTGGAAAAAATACTGTTTTGGAGATTTAAGGTTATTTTTGCCTCACACTTTATTAGCTTCTTTTCTGCAAGCAAATAAGCTGAATGTGATGGACACAAATATGACATTTTCATGTGCTCAAAAAAATAAGAAATAAGATATTTTTTAATATCTTAAAAAGTTCTGTGTAAGAATAAACTTAGTTCAGTCTTTTCTGTGTCACTCACCCCATGTTTACAGTAACTGCTCCTGCAATTTTGTGGATGAAAACTTCCATGCAGATACATCCAGGGCCATTAATGAGGCTGTATTATGCAACTAATTGCAATGGGGAGCAAAATTACGTTAATGGTGCCTAAGGAGAAAGAGAATCTCTCAGCATGAGTAAGGGGTAGCCAATATCTTATTTTTTCCAAAACAAATATTTAAGTTAAATTGAAAACAATAGTTGATCTCTGAGAATAATCACTAAGAGTTTGAAAGCCCTGTATTTTTTTTCAAAACACTGCACTTATACTAAGGATTTTCCAAGCACAAAAAATAAAATAACTGTAATGCTTACTGTATGAATATGCCAAAGGATAAAAAAAATTACCAGCACAAACTCTTTCATCCTTTTGAGATGAAGAATGGAGGAAATAAGAATGTATTTCTAAGAAACATTTTTTAAATGTCTGAATTATAAAAGTAGTGCTGTCATCATAGTTTAAAATATATTTTAATTTTATAATAACAACAACAACAAAAAAAAGATGACATTTTACGCTCTGTTCTTTCATAAAACAGGTACAATGCTGCTGTTAGCAGAGGAAGGACACCAGCTGCCACAAGAGTAGTGTCTGTTCTAGAGAAGGAGTGAGCTCCACTGAGTGGGGATGAGTTGGCTTCCCTGGCTGCAGTGCTCAGTATTTCATTATAGCAAGTCTGAGATTGGCCCAAGTCTTCGTCTCCCCCTGCACTTTATGCTGGTGAAAGTAGCAGGTTGTAAGTTACTGAAGAGAGAGAAATAGAAAATGCAATTCAGTGTTTTATTTCATGCTCCCCAAGTTTGCCCAGACAGACACACCCAGAGTGAATGTGTGCTACCCTCAGCTTGGAGATTTTGTGTTATAAATTCTGGTTCTCCTGTGCTTTCCTGCTTTGCCTGTAGAACAGATAAGAGAGCTCATAACAGGAGCACCCCGTTACCTCAGCTGCAAAAGGTTGTGAGAATCTAATGGCCAAGAGAGTGGAATTTAAATTTATTTTCGTTTGGCTTGTGTTTCAGCAAGCATTTAAAAGATCCACCAGTTTATCTTTGTCAGCAATTGTTTTTCTTTTGGCTTAGCTCACTGTTGAGCTTATATTTATGGAGTAGGACCCAAGGTTTTCTCCATGTGTTCAGTATTATGATTTTGACTTTGCAGGTCTTTTTGCTTGGGATAGGTGTAAAAGTCATGTCTGCATGTGCAGCCAGAACAGAACTGGGGTTTGGATGCTGCTACTTAGTCAATTGGGAAGGAACAAGAGTAGTTTTGAAGGCTGCCTCTCCTGCTGGCTGACAGGCAAGAGAGTTGGTGAAAGCTGTGAAGACAACTGAGCACCCTAATGATGGTATTTATTATACATTTTATTTCGTAGGTGAATTTTGAGGAATAGTTTTTAAAATGTAGTTGTTTTACTCTTCTTTAGCAAACCGTCTGTGACCACAGCTGTTTTTCCAAAAGGCCTGGTTTACTTGCTTTTGTTGCCGCCGGTCGATTTCTCACGCCACACAGTAAATGTCCACAAGGTGGTGCCACAGCTAAGAAGTTTGCAACAAATAAGGCAAAAGTAATTTGATAATTCTATCTGCTTTTTGTAACTGACTAAAGTATCTGCATCATTAAAGAATTAATAATTATTTCATAAGCCAAATATCACAGGCTTGTGAGCTCTTTTTTTAAAGCACTTGTGTGAGCAGAGGTGGGTCTGTCTGCTGAGCAGGGACAAACATCCACACGCCTGTGACTGTCCCAAATCCTGTACAAAAATGAAGAGGCAGCTCAGGATTTAGCAGCTGGGCTGACGAAGAGCTGTGTATTTCCTAGCAGGGTTACCTGGGCCAACACTGACATGTGTCTTAGGTTGTTGTCTGGGTCACTTGAGAAGAATCAGCCTGAATCCTGACAAGCAGAATAGTTCATCCACAACTTCAGCCAAGACAGCTTCCACTTACCCTGGAGTGGCTATGGCACATCAAACCCTAATTTCCTGAGTTTTTTCTACAGCCAGGGATAGCCAGGCTCCCTGTCCTATGCTAATCTACAGCTGACTGTTAATTCCAAAGGAGTGTGAATTGCTTACAGAGGGATCTGCACAGATGCTCAAGTTTATGAGCATCTTTCTAGAAATGATCAGACTAGAGAAAGTACAAGGCAGTACCAGGGAATGTAAGATGTCAAGTGTACTGTCCAGCACAGAAAAGGCAACGAAACTTCCCAGAAAAAGTTGTTTGTGTGGATCTGGATGACTGCACTGAGCTGTATGTCCCAGAAGAGCAGAAGTGCAGCAGGACTTGGCCATCCCCCTCAGAAGGTGTGTCTATTCTTCAGCTACCCTTGGCCACGTGGTGCTTCTTGCACCCCTGCCCAGCTCCCCTCTGCGACCTCTGCAATCCAAGTATGCATGCTAGCACAGGAAATACTCCCTGTCAGCTTTCTGCAGTGGACAAATTAGTTTGAATCATTTATTCATCACATAATTTTCTACCAAAAGCAGCAAAAGAAAGGGATACTTTAAAATACCATTCAGACAAGCAGTGCATTGACTTGCCTCCTGCTAGAATCTCTCTTTGGTAGGCCTGCATCAGAAAGAGAAAAATAGCAGGGTTTGCATAATATATTTCCTCTAAATTGCTACATTATTATTTTAAAACGTACTAAAATTCTGGCATGTAAGAGAGTCAATGGAAATTAGGTATACCCAAGAAAGATGGTTTGTTCCCCAGTTATAAGGTAAAATGAGAGTTAGAAGTTTATTGAGTCCAATTCTGAAAGTTGTAAAATAACACAATGGCCACCTATTTTTTTAAAGGAGCATATCTATAAATTATATTTTAAAATGGTTTACAGTATTTTTAAGCTTTGTATTGATTTCAACATTTGTTTGGAAAAGTCATTATCTAATCTGAGAACTAACTAAAAATATGAAGTCATGAACAGGTCAAGTAGATTTAATTTCTGAGTCAGTCTGTTGAGTTAGTTTGAACTAACTGAATCATGACAATGACATTGTCAGAGTATTCCTCTAAGATTGTTCTGAGTGTATGGCTGCAATATGTCTTGCGATTAAATTGACCTATTTCTAGTTTAGTTTGGATTTTGCTTTTTCTTTGACTTTGCAAAGTTGCTTTCAAAAATGTTTCTTTTTCAGATATTTTTCACAGAGAAAAAGCAATGCTCTCTTCTAAAGGGAGGGAATGAGTATCTGAGATCATACGTGTAAGTCTCCACAGTATGAAAACCCCAGGTATGCATTATTTTAGTAATTTAACAACTGAATTTAAATCCTGAACTCTCTCCTTTGCAATATTTGCAACAATTCTGTGCTTTTATTGGAAATCCCATAGGTATTTTTAAAAGCTCAAAACTGTTTTTCCCCTAAGCCTGATTTTCTGCCTTTCCATATAGGCAATCGTGACCAAAACCTGCTTCAGCTCTATGCCTAATTCTTACTGGGAGGAGGTAACCAGCAGTGTTGAGGGTTCAGAGTCAGTGTGAGCAGGGCTCAGAAATCCTCCTGCAGATGCAGGGCGCTCACCGGAAACAATTGAGAATGGCAGTGGTATCCTGCAGGATGTGTGCGACAGGCTCAGCGGGGGCCTGATTTACACAGGGCCACGTTATAGATTATACATTCTGGTAATTGTGGTATTGTTATTGCTGGGCTGGATCTAAGCACAGGAAGTACATATAAGCACATTTGAAGTGATAACATCCACTCCTGTTTAGAAAGCAATATTTTATTCTCGTGCATAATACAGTGTTTGCAAGGGAAAATAGATAATTCGCTAACTAGTACTTAGCATGACTTTTAGGGAAAAAGCTGATTCATTATGGGAAGGCCACAACCAGCATTTACAGATAAATCCACTTAAACTTTTACTCTTAATCACTTTAATTTTTTTTTTTTTTCAGTATGGACTGTAATCCAAGACCAGGAAGGAGACAATGCATTGCCGTCTGAAACACAAGAAAGGTCAAAATAAGTTTTCAGTGTGCCACCAAAACCACAGTGCTAGGTTTCTGTTAAGGAGAATGAGTAATACCATTCCAGCTGTGAAGGTTGCTGTGACTTGGTAATAATTCCATCTAACTGATCAGGCAGATTATGTATTCTGCAAGAAAAGAAATAATCCCAGGTAAAATCTTGCCCTACTTCTTCAACTCAATAAGAAAGCCCACCCACCATACCCACTTAGAAGTTGCTCTGTGCATATTTGTCTTAACTTTAGGATTCAGGAACAGGTCTGTTCTCCATCCTACATCCCCAACCCAGCCTTGCTCAGGAACACATTGCCTGCAGCCTTGGTGTGGAATGAGGAATCAGTTCCTGCTGCTGCTCCCAGGATGTGGGCTGTGGGTTGACCCTCAGCTCTGCAGCTGCAGGCAGTGTGTGTCAAGGCCCCTCTCCGAGCCTCTCTCCCCATTTCTCTTTAGCAGTGTAGGCTTCAGACCTTTCTGTGCACCCAGGGAAATTACTGATCAAGCCAGGGCTCACCCAAATTCCCTCCTGGAGGGGAATATGGATCTGTTCAGAAGAGGAATGCAATAACCATTTCCAAATTTGTGTGCCAACCTATTCTCCACAGACAACACAAATTGACAGAACACAGGTAACATATTGTGCATGCTGTGCCTATTTTTTACTTTGTTTTGACAGGGAAAATAGATTAAAATTGGTATTAAGTTTCCTTCTTGTTCCTCCAATAATGGAAAATCACCAGGGAAGAGAAAGTAAGTCAGATTTTGTTCTCTAGAAAGGCCTTCCAGCTAAATTTTTTTTTAATATTATGAAACATTCTTGCCTGCCTTAATAGATGAGAAAAGTAACAGAAGAATGGTGAAACAAATTAATACATCAAAAATATCAACCCCTGGACCATAGCTAAATTTTTATTCCTATTTGTAATAGTGTTGCAGATCGATAATGCAATGCTGTACTGATGCTATACTGTATACATTGATTTGTTGAAATGATAGTTATGGGTGAGGTTCTGAACAGACACTGCAACATGTAATAAAGGACTGACCTACTAACAGATCTAATAATAAAACAGATCTAATAAAAACATCTAATGAGATGTGACAAGCACATACATAAAGTAACCCAAAGCCTAATGATTTGTTTCACAGTTTCTTGAGAAACTTTTTACTGTTTTCTGTCTATATTATTTAACATTAAGAATACATTTTCCTTTATAAATTTGAAATATACTGGTCTGAAATTTTTGTGCTGACTGTCTAACTAGTATTGAACAGAAGTATAGTTTTTCCAGGTGTCATACTTACAAAATTTTGAAATTATAATCCTGCTGATGCCTCCTAATATTAATATGCCTTTGCACTGGGGTAGCCTTTCTACAGTCTTTTTTGGAAGTAAGATTTGATTAGCAAAGTAATGCTAAGATATACTTAATTTTAATTAAGATCTTGACTATTTTCCTGAATAGGAATCTCTGTCCCTAGTTTTAACTTGTAATACCCTGTTTAACAAAGGACTAGCTTCAGTCATACTGAGGGTACTTATGCAAGTTTTCACAGTTGATTGCTGGGATGAGAGCTGTAAAAACAAACACGAGGTGAAGATCCTTTCTTGGAACACACTAGGATATGAGCCTCTATTTTTATTTGTAGTTCATAAGTCTACTTACTAAATAGACAATAATAACTTTAATCAAATATATTTATATTTTTGTGTGTCACTGGAGTCAAACAGCACACCTACATGGCTGCAGTGTGTGTGAATCTCCCTGCAGTACATTCAGATTTTGGCTTTCATTAGGCAGTAAGACATATTGGCTGCACAAATATCACACAACTTGAAAAGGAGACTCTAATTTCATATGGGAAATGTATTTCATCCCTCTTATGTGACATCAAAAATCACTGTGCCTTTAATTGTGACTATGGAAATAAAAACACCAGGCCACAGGATTTGCAATTAACTTGAGAAATCCAGAGGAACTTTTTAAGTTGCTTTAGTCTTTATTTTGCCTTGTCTGAAATCTGTCTGATTTTTATGGGAGCAATTGTTAGTGGAAATGCCTGTGTTTCAGTTGAAGTGCTCTAACAGGCTTTCTGGTCTCACCTGAGCAGTATAACAGAATGCCCAAAACAACTGAGATGTCTTTAGGTCTTAGATATTTGGTTTAAATATTCTATTAAATACTCAAAAAGGTAAGAGTTCCTTAAGCATCAGAAGAAGAGAGTTTAAAGATCAGACTGAGCCACGCCTCCTGCATTTACTTCTCCAATAAATCTGTCAGGACACTGACCAGCTGGGCTGCCAGATGTACTCCTCCACGTTTTGGGTAAGTGATCGCTTGGGCCTGGGATCTAGTGGACAAACTATGCCTGAAGCCATTTGCAGTTATTTTAGGTGACATACTAAAGTGGTCAGCATAAGCTTAAAAGACTTTATCCAGCACTTTGACAGCATGCCAGAAGAAATTCCTTGGGATTCAGAGTCTGAGATTTCATTTCAATTACTTGTCAGGATGATGAATATTATTTATTCCACTCTAAGGCTCATTTTAATCTAAAACATGGTCAGATAGGGTCAATACAGGCAAAATGATACTTCTTCCTACATAGAAGCCCATCTAGATATAATCCAGTCTGCTCTCCTGTCTCTAGATTTGGTCTGCAAGGATAACAGGAATGGAGACTGAAGCTGGCCTAAGCTTCCCTGGCACTTGAACTTCATGTAATTAGGCAAGTTTACTTTCCCACCAAATAAAATTATTATAAGCAACAATATTATGAATTGAAACTCCTCAAAATCATTAAATTCTGTCCAGTTTGGAAGAGGAGCTTTATCAGGCAGATCCTCAGCGAATCATTGGAGCCCAGTGGGCAGAGTGCTGGACAGGGATTGAGAAATCTGAGTTCTCTTCCAAACTCTCCTGACTTTTAAACAACCTTGAGCTGTCACTTCTCTGTGCTGTGGTTTCACAGTCTGCATGAGCAGGGTAATAATCCTCCACAAAGGTTTGAGAGTTGCTGAAGGAAGGATCTGTATGAACACAACATTTCTTGCTCTAGCCTGAGCTAGGTGCAGCTGTGGTTAGAGGTGGCCAGGATTTGGTCAATTCCTCATCTATTCCAGAAAATCTGGGAACTTTTCATTGTTAGATTCCTTGCCTTCAGTTGTCTGTCAAAACACATTTTTATGTTAAAGGTCTTTCTTATCTTTCAGACCATTACAAAATATCTCCAGAAAATTTCATTTTATTTAGTTATGTGTTAATGCTCACAGTTCATACTCCTGTTACTGGGAACTGCAAAGTGCCTCTCAGGATCATACAATTAATTACATAACATGGATAAGGTATCTTTGACCTAAAAAGAGAAGGCTTTTGCAATATTATGATTCTTGTATGTGGGGAAAAAAAATATCTATTTGTTTATGTTGTAAGATATTTCAAATTGACTTTTAATTTGAAAAATTCCCCTTGAAAGTACAAAATTTTTTTTCAAATTATATCTTGATTTTACACACTTTGTGTTAATAGACAACAAGCTCTGTACACAAGAACAGTCTACTTTCAAAACTGCTAAATGGTTTGACCTCAAGGGAATAGAAACTGTTGACTCATTGTTTTTACTGCATATAATATTAGTCCTTTGTCACATCCAGGGAATGACATCATCTTCCTCATTGTTAGCAGCAGGTTTGAATAACAGAAAAAGTGCTGCATTACTTGTCTACTGTGTTTGTTGTTAATAAATGAATGGATATCTGGTACCAAGAATCAGATCAGGGTTTTTGAGTAACATTTAGGAGAAGTTTGTGCCCAGACCCTGCAAAGAGCTTTGCTCCTGGCCACCATCTGCAGGGCAGTGGAGCTGGCAGGAGCACAGAGCCTGCAGAGGGAACATCACTGATGGCTCTGGCTGCTCCAAAGTGATAAGAGGAGGCAGGAAAGAGGAGACTAAGCACAGAATGAAACAGATCTGTTCTTCAAGGTCAGCTTAGTAAAGGAATCCCTGCACTTCTGTGAATCATACTTCTCTGGAATCTAAATTTATGAAAAGTAATTATCTGAAAAGAAGTCATCTCTAGGACACGCAGACAAAAAGGGAACTGGTTATCTTCAAAATGCACCATTATAAGTATTTCATCCATTCCAAATTTTTGTTCATGTCTATTAGTCTTCTACTCCCTATAACTGAAGTATCTAAGTCCTAGTCTCAAAGAGTAATTCCTTACCAGCAGTATTTGCTTATGTCTGCTTCATGGAAGAGGGATACATCATTGTAGAGAGTGATCAGGCTGGTGGAAGTCTTCTTTGATGTGATAGACCACCTTCTTCTATGGCAAAGAAAGTTTTAAGTGTTGCTTCCTGAACAATAAATATTTCCAGTGAAACAGAGTTTACTCAGGGAGAGATTCCTTGAGTGTCTGACAAAGTGCCAAATCCTAATCTGCATTACCCACTGCCTCTAAGTTTTCCCAGGAAAATGTGATTATTTAAATATAAAATTATACCTTTGTGGTTCCAAAAATATTTATGCTGAAGATAAGTTCCTGTGTTGAGAGAATGAATCAAACTGTACTTTGAAAAGCTGAAATCCATGCAGCTGTGAGAGAGGCACCCAGGCAGAAGGCTGGGAATGCTGGAGGCCGTGGGTTAAGGAATCCAGGATGGCTTAATCACAGAGGTCCACATACCAAGAGTGGACTCGGGCAAGAGCTACACATGGAAATACTTCTAGAATACCAGACCTAAAAATGAAAACACAAGCCATGCTGTAAAAGATAGATCAGACCTTGCTGACTTTGAAGCAGAAGAGATCTCATGTGTTGATCTCTTCCCTCATGCAGGCAGAGACCTGCCCTGCATGTATGGGTAGAATAGGTCCATCTATCCCAATTCCTATCCCAAACTTATATCCCAATTTGCAGACTTATCTGTTATGAGGAGCAAGAAACACTACACTTTTTTTTCTTTATGTTTCATATGTTTTTGCTATTTTCTGTACTGGTCCAGAGTTTGTCTTCAATCAACATTTCCAAAAGGTCTCAAGTAGCATGAATTTTGGTGAGGCCAAATCACTTGATTTCCCTTACCCTGTTTAGAGGAGGCTTTACTTGGACAAAAGCAATAATGCCAGCCATTTCCCTTCATCCTTTAAAATTACTGGCCACCTCTAAAGAACTTGGCCTCTCTTTTGTGTCACTTTTTGACAACTCATTTGAGTTAAACAGGTTGCTGTAGCCAAATTAAATGCTTGGGAAATGGACCATACAATTAATTTGCAATAGTAAGTTGTCTCAGCATCATTTCTCTTCCTCTCAAGGGGAATGCTGGCTCAAGCAAAAGAAAAGATTAACGTAATAAATATATTCTAAAGACATCCTGTTAATTGTCCCAAGCTCAGATGGTATTGTCTATTCTTCTGTTGTGCACAGCCAGCAAACAGTGTAAAATCCAGAATTCCTTCCCACCATGAAAGCAGAGCTTCAGTGCTATGGGATAATCCCTGCCTTTCTAGAAAGCAAATGAAAATGTGGTGTGGCAGAGCTTTGCTTTGGGTTTCAGAGGTGACCTCAAATTTGCCCCATTTATGAATATAATTATGGGACTTGTTAATTTTGACACATCAGCAACTTTAATTGAGAGAATAAAGATTTGTGGAAAAAATAAATTGCAAGAAAAGTAACACAAATTTGGGGGGAAGAATATTTTTTTTTCCTGAGTATGCAAATGAGGCCTCCCATGTTTGTTTGAGGACAGAAAACACTTGAGGTTTTAAATTCAGCCAAACCAGAAACTTCCATTTACAAATACATTTGCAGTGTTGACCTTGAATATCACATTAAGTGGTGGCAAATCTCATACAAAAATAAGTTAATATATCAAATAAAACTCAGAAATGTTCACAAGTGACTGAGCGAAGCAAAGCTTGCAGAAGAGTTAAACAGGAGGCTGTAATTGTCTATTTGCTCTAAAATTTCCTTAACAAGGACAAAGTCTGATTTTTGCTTATATGAAAATAGTCATAAAATATGTAAGAAAACACAGAATTGTTTGCTTCAGTTCCTGTAAACTAATCAGGCTGGATGATGACTCTTCCTGTAAGTGGGAGCACTGCTGAATACTATGCATGAAACCCTGTTCCTCCCCTCATAAACAGCTCGAGCTTTGCCTATGCATCAGTGCAGAAAAATAAGTATTGACTTATTCACAAATTACTTTTTAGGCACTGGATTCCCAGAAATATATTTGTATAACAGCATCTAGAAGCAAATGAATGTGTTAATAACCAGTTTTTCTTTCATTTTATGGCCTTAAAGACACTTTGATCTTATAAAATCATGTTTTTCATCTCAGCTCTGATGCTCACTTCCTAGCTCTTCTTCTAAAATGAATTTTTGACATCGATTCAATATGCCCCTTTTCATTTTATTTCAGACTGTCAATTAAGATGTTTCTTAATATTTTATCAAACAAATAGGTTCCATACAAGATGCTGACTTGTTCTTGGGTTGTTTTTTTATGTCTTTCCAAAATGAAGTATTTTGGATGTGGAACGGTTTGTTCACATGTCAAACGTGGATATTTTAATTCTGTCATTCCCCAGAACAGTAAAGAGAGAAAATAAATCAGATGTTTTATCTGATTGTACTTTGATCAGGTTTTTCTCTGTTCTCAGAAAGAACAGCGTGGAGCTTCACTTGCTCCACAAAAAGCATTTTTAGCTCTGAAAATATTTTAAAGATATCTCAGGAAAGCCAGACCCAACACTTAGAGTTCTACTAATCTTAGAGAGAGACTCTCACTGTTTTACCATGGTCAAAATGGCCATTTAGGATCTCCTGGTATTTAATCTCCACTACATTAACTGGGAAAAATTTATGAGTAGGACCCAAAATGGGACAAAATTTCATTTGCCATAATACGTCTATCCCTGTCCATCACTGACATAAATGGGTTATGAAAAATGTCTGTAATTGTCCTTCTGGGTACATCCTGATACATGGCAATCCAGGAAATACTGGCACCGTGTGTAACACAGGTGGGAAAGGTGTGTGAGCTTTCCCATCAAAGAATTTTGCTGGGTTTGAAGTATAAATTGAAACTAAAAATGTTACTGATTAAGTGCATGATGGCCATGGAAGGCTAGAGGTTGTGGGAGGGCTTGTGGGTTTTAACAGAAAAGGCAGAAAAGGCTGTGGGCAAACACGAAAGTAATGCTGCCGTCCCTGTGCGATACTCTTGCTATAGGCAGAGGATGTTGCAGATTGTTCTGAACATTGAGTAATTCAAGGAAACAATACAACTGTGAAAACCCAGAAGTTAGATTTAATCTATTTTCCAACTCCTTTATTACCTTCTCAAATTATATTCCAAAGATCCTGTGGGAAATCTCTAAGGAAAAGTCTAAGGAAGGCATTCTTCAAAATAATTTACCATTTAGTTTCCTCAGCATGATAGAAACTAGATAGAGCTGTTCTGCCTCCCCGCAGTCTTTCCATTTATAGAAAGTACCCAATAACATATAAACCTTTTTGAAATGTTTGGGAGAGTTCTCTGTGCTCCAAGGGAGCTGGTGTTCTCAATATTTATGATATGTACCCAAAATGATTTCTCTCTTTTAGTGTCTCCATTGCAAAATCATTACATTGCCAGAAATAAATTAAGCCTAACTTGTGGGGGGAAAAAAACTTGGATTCCGTTGTGTGTTTCATATTGTACCATTATGAAAACGGTATATTAAATTCAAATACTTCAATTGTACCATTAGATGTTGTCATTATGTGGCTGGCTAATTGATAGGTTATTCAAATGAACATTATAATTTTAGACTTCTTAGAAGCATCCATGTGAAGAATTTCCAAACTTCAGAGAAGTAAACTGGGTGTTAGGAAGGAAAAACATGTACTGAGAATATTTCCTAATGCATGTCACTGAAAAATCATTACATAACTGCCGTGTGCATTCCAGGACTTGGTGCAGTCTATTTTTAATACCCGGTATGAAAGAACTTCCTGCTACTTTTTCTCTTTGAAAGCTGCTTTGTGGTTCATTAGATTATGTTGTCAGGCCAAGTTTTCTGCTATCCTTAAACATCAATTTTTCTTTTTTTTTTCTTTTTTTTTTTCTTTTTTTTTAATAAGAAAAGGGGAACTGTATCAGAAGGAAGAATGTGCTGAGCATAAGATACCTTCCAGAGTAAGGTACATTTTGAAAGTGTTGCAGTGGTCCCAGAACTGAACACTGCCAGACCATGCCTAGCATTAAACCCAAAATCAAATCTAAACATAACAAATACATGCGTATTTAGGAAAGGCAAAAGAATATGTATGCCAAACTACAGCACCTAGCAAAGATTTTCAACTTTCTGTTTATAAAAATGGAATTTTTTTAAATTACAGTAGTTTTAATTTCATACTGATCTCCAGTGTTACCGCAGATCTTCATTTTGACCATAATTTGGATAAACCTGACCATTAACATAAAGCATTTTGCTTAAATGCAATGAAAAATTATCAAACACAGGCTGTGCAAGATATTTCAGAATATTTTAACTGCAGAGAAAATTTGCAGCATTGGTGTAGTTTTGCCGTTAAAATCCTGGACAAACAGACTGAATAGAGATGAGATGGCCACAGGGACCAACATTTTCACCTCCTCTGGCTTCCTGCAAAACAAAGGCCATAGGACTTCCCGAATTCATTTCTTTTCAAGCAAGAACGTATCTTTTAGGCAATGATACAGTCAAGTGACAGAGAACCCACTAAATCTGCTAGAAGTATTTAAAAGTATTAATTTTTTTAGATGGAAAACATTTGTACTTGCAAATTAACAGGCAGTTCATTGTACATTAGAAAGGGCTTCTGTGACTCTTACTTTCATCCCTAGCAGAGGGGTGCAGTGACAATTTTTGGTGCCAAACAGCACTCGGTGACAATTGCTGTAACTCCTGCTGTGAACCTGCTCTGGAAGTCTCTGGCAGGGAGGCAGCGGAACGTGTCAGGCACAGGTCACACCTCAGGTGCCCTCCTTGCCACTGCTCCCACAGCCACCACTGATGCTGTGGAATGGAGCTTCCAACATAGGGAGCAGCTCCAGAGCTGCCTCAGTTTCCATAGAAGGCAAACTCTCAACTGTGGGAGATGTGGTGCACTTTGGGGGGCTCTTACATGATGCTTTCCCTGGGGCTTGTGATGGTAAACTGCACTGATGAGGACATTTAGGACCCCCAAAGCTAACAAAATATTTGGACTTCCCTTTCTCTTGCTTTGATGTTATCCCACCAGAAGCAATTCCTTTCCCCCTTCACTCTGCTGTCTCTATAAAATTTCATCTTCACAAAACATTTTTGGATCATTTATTTCTGCACTTTTGTAGATCTTTCAAGTTGGTTTAGTTGCCAAAGAGAATGGTCCAGTGCTCAACTGTAGTGCTCCCAGTCTCAATTGAGCACACTCCCCTCTCCCTCTTCACATCAGAACACTCTTTGTTTTCCTTTATTTTCATTTTTTATTTTCAGAGGAAATATCTTCACCCAAAAAGATGAAATCTGACTGAATTCTGCTTATTTCAACAAAGTTTTTATTAAGAAATTATTGCAGGTCACTTAAAAGTCTTCCACTGCTCTGCTTAACCTTGTCCAGCACTTCATAATAACTTCTTGTTTTCAGTTGCTTTTCACTGTTTGGGCGGGTATTTTCCAAGCCAAGCATCTGCCTCAGGTTTAATTTTTTTAGCTGGCAGTTGCCAGCCAAACCACTGTAATAATTTTCAAGAACAAGGTTAAAAAAATATTTTGCCCATATTAAAAAATAATAATCTGGTTGCTTCATTCAGAAGTGTTGGTATCCCCATTACAGAAGGAATTTGAAATGCAACACCATCACTGGTCTACTTTCATCCATGCACCTTTTAAGCAGCAGCTTGGAATTGGGCAGCACTGCTGCCATGGTTTCCCAGATGTGCATCCAAATGTAAAAAAAGGTAAAAGACTAAAAAAAAAAAAAAAACCCCCAAAAAAAACCCACCCAAAAAACTCAGTTTGCATGTAATTGGTTAAGAATCTTTCACTTCTGTAATTTTGCTGAATTTTCCAAAGGCCAGCCCAAGCTGACGGAGCACGCTCCGTGTTCGGGGTCTTTGTGGGGCGGCCGGGTAGGGTCTGTGCCCAAGGCAGGGGGGACCACGCATGCTCCTCCCCTCCTGGGACATCTGGGTGCCTGTCCTGTGTGCACCACCTCCCTTTCTCCTGCTGCTGCAGAGAAAAGGAGAGTGGGTCACAAAGATGAGTCTGGGAGGAGGCCTGCAACCAGGGAGCAGAAAGTGAGAGGAAGGAGGAGATGAAGACAGTAGAGCCCAAGGAGACAACTACTGCTGACCAGTAATGATTCTCCTAGGACATCATGGGCAGAAATCACAGTTGTGGAAGCAGTTCTGCATGACTAGGGAAAAAAAAAAAAAGATTATATGTGTTTACATAAAGAGATTCTGCTATGCCACGGGAAAAGGTACGATATATTGCATAAGGAGATTAATAAGCATCATGGAGATAAAGACTAGATGCTGGAGGAAATAATTAAGAAAAAATAAGAGGGTGGATGTGCAGCTGAAGCAAGGGAAACTAGGAGATGAAAACAGAGTGTTAAGTGTGTTAGAAGCAAGGAGCCAGGGAACAGAGAGATGGATAAACAGTGTGGAAGAGAAAGAGGTGGGGGTTACCTTAGAACAGCACAGAGGAGAAAAGAGAAGGCAGGAGCCAGGCAGAAGAAAGAGCATCAAGGGAAAGAAGGGGTGTGAGTACAGACTGAACTCTGAGAATAGGCTGATCTTCTGAGTCAGACATAAATGCAAATTGTGATTTATCTGTAATGGTATAGGAACAGGAATCAGGTATGACTAACATCTATAGCCACATTTTCTTTTCTTGTTCGAGATCTTTATCGCGTATTCTGGATCTCTTGAGCCAGAGCCCTGGAGTTAAGGTGACCGCATGTCATTATCTGTTTATTTTTCAGGCTTCCTCTCTCTGATTTTGTTAACAAACATTCAAGTGCCTGAAGTACAATATACGGCTTTTTTTGACCACAGTGAAAAGTATTTCTGCAAAATACATTTGAAAATGCTACAAGTAATTTTGAAATGATAGGTAGGGCTGCCAGCAGTGTCTCTCACTGGCAGAGCAAAGCAAGGCCTCACACTGATGGCCTTTCACTGCGGGTGTTTGTCCTCTAAGAGGGCTTGCTCCATCCCCATTACATTGTGTGTAATTCATCACAGGGGTCAGCAGCACTGCCTTGGCAATTTTACCTCCCGCCAGCCAGGAACACTGCCTGGAGATACTGGAACAGAGAGCAGGAAAGGGCTGGGGGCTGCCCACAGGCAAAGCAGAGGTGGAAGTCACTGAGCAGCAGCCAGGGAGGGGAGTGAGAGGTGTCCTGCCCCGTGGTGCTGCTGGAGCTGCAGAGACACCAGTTCTACCCCTCCAGTGGCAAAACAGGGGGAAACATTCAAATTTGCCCCTACCATGGTGATTCAGCTTGCACTCATTTGCCATTTATGTTAAAGAAATTCCAGGTTTTTAAATATATATGGCAAATGCTTCCCCACAAACGGCGTGTTCGGTCTGTCACATTTTCTGCAAGCTGAAGGCAAGCTTTACAGAACTGAGCTTTACTTTCCTTTTGAGAATGAAAGCAGCACCACTGTCAGAAGACTGAGTTGTTGGTGTGTATCAGGTGATAGAAAAAATTACTCTGCACATGGTCTGACTTTTTTTTTAATATATATACTTGGGATCTGCAAGGGTTATTTTGCCATCTGTTTATCCATTTGTCATACTGATAGCTTAAATGCACAAACTACACTTCTAATAACAACTCCTAGGGATAAGGTTGCTGTTACTGCTTGGTTCGTCATAAAGATTAAACAGAGCTAAAAGTTGGTACATTGACCTATTGCTTCTTGAGGCAGGTCTCTGTTCAAATTCTGACTTACGTCCCAGCTAAAAATGTGTTCAATCTTTTCTTAATTTGTAGTAGATACTTGTGTACATTACAAAATCGTCTCGCAATTTGGCAAATTAAGTTGTCTGTGGTTAGCTCTGGAATTGCAGAGATATTGCAGGGCACTGCAGCCTTGCATAATGAGGTTCCCCAGACTTTCCTTACTCGAGTGAGTAACAGCAGTTCTTATCTCTAGTGAGCATCAGGTTCGTCCCATTTTTGAGAAAAGAATTAGTATTAAATATAGGATGGGCATGTTATGCCTTGTGGCTGCAATGTTGTTTCAATTAACTTCCCTGAATATACCACAATGAAAAGTGTCAGCTTTTTGCCTCAGAGGCCTATAATTAGATTAAATGAATACTGTTAATTATCTAATACCTTCTTTACACAAAACAGTATGTTTCCATAAATTAAAATGCTCGTACAGGAAGGAGATTGTTGTTCTCTGCAATACATGTATACTGTGCTGGATTGTGTCAGATAAAGTGTAGCACAGCTCTTTGTCTACAGCCCTTATTTTACAGGAGTTAGAACAAATTACATCTGAAAAATCCACAGCCATCACACTATTTTAAAGCATACATGTTAGTGCAAGGAGGTGATATGACTAAATGTTACAGTGCTCATGAAACAAATACACTTCTCTCTTTAACAGATGTTCTCTATAAAATTCTCTTAGAGAGATTAAATACAGCTTTGTTTGTGTACCTACAGTCACACCCTCAAGGGCTATGTTATGTACAGAGAAAAAAATGCTTTTTCTAGCAGAGTGTTCTTCTTCTTTCAGAAATTTTTTAAAAGTCCATTCTGTAGGAAGCATTTACAATTAACTTGGTTTCCAGGCCTGTGTATATTCCAGCTAGTGTGGACTGAAAATCTCCTCTGCCTGTTCTCCAGCATTACTAGATGCAAGCAAAAGTTCCTGACTGAACAATTCAGTCCCAACCTGGCTTGCCTGATTTGGAAGTGCAGATTTTCAAATGGTGGTACGTCACCTCTGGAGTAACATGTCTGAAGCAGAAAGTGCCCTTTTTGATTTGACAAAGTGTGTCCCAATGTCCCTATTTCCATCAGAATAGATGTTAATAACTTCAGGCCTGAACATGCGATCCTCCTTCACCAGAAAATTACAATTAACTTTAGCAGAAGCCCTCATTCCGGCCTGCAATATACTCCGCATATAAATGTGATCTGTACCCAGGATTGCCCTTGTGTTTCATTAAGGTCAAACCCTGAAAAGCTTTTGAATACTCAGTGTTCCTACAAGGCATCGCATTTTATTGTGGTTTGTGCTGTGTATCTTTTCCTTTAAATGTTCATTAGCTCCGTGTTATAAAAGTGTTCATTAAAATATCATTGTGCTGGTAATAATATTGAGGAGTGAAGAGGGCTGTGGTGCAATATAAATGCTGCCCCGTTTCCTGCTCTCAGGGTGTAACAGGAGAAAGAAAGACCATCTTGATAGGCACTATCTGCTGAAGGAAAACTTTCACAGGAGCTGTGAATCGACTTTAACCTTTTAGTGGCTGCAATGTGAAGAAAATGTTTCAAGCTTCCTACCCAGAATTAGGCTTCTTTATTTTAAAAGATTCATAAATGGTAGTGGCCCTTATAATTACTGCTACAAAAATCAGAAAACAGTTACAGAGGAACAAAGAAATGCAACTGGAAACATGGTTCAGTGGTCTTGTACTTCCCTGAAAAGCTGATTATACTTTTGGCTGATTCAGTTTCTTTCAGAGGGAATTTACCCTTTCTGGCAGTTTGAGTCTGGTTGCACCAACGGCACAAAATCTATCTGGGGATGAGGAAATTGGCTCGGGGTCCTGTGTGTCAAACTAAAATTTGCCACCGAGCTCTAGATTTTGTCTTTTAGGCCCTGAGTGCCCCTTGTTTTGTCAGATTCAGGAGCCATTTTAACACTAGTTTAAAAATAGAGCCATTTCATTTGTGCTTTTGCAGGTGCCTTGCCCAATTCCCTGCTTTCCCTGCATGACTTATCCTGTAGGATAAGCACTAATCAAAGGTCAAGGTTATTCTGAAGTATCCAACATAGGAGAGAGTTCTCTTTCTCGTAGATCCTTAAGCTGAACTTCGCACAATTACAACTGATACTGTGCTGAAAGGTAATTCAAACAGGGAAAAAGTACAAAATGACAAGCAGGAACCTTTGGCACTGTAAAATGTCCCTGGTGATTTGTACTTAGTGCTTCTTCAAAACGCAGAAGCCATTTTACCACTCAGAGCCATGGCAGAAGTGAATTATTTTTTTTTTTCCCCCGAGTGGGGCTCTGTAAATTAGGGCTGAAGAGCCAGGTTTGGCACATCTGGCTCTCAGAAATGTATCATGTACTTTACATCCGAAGGTAATTTTCTCGCCTCTCTGACACAGAAGCCAAGAAGTGCGGATTTTTCCCTCCCCTCGTCTCGCCTGTCTGATTTTAAAATGTAACACAAGGTCACGAAAAGCTCCAGCTGGGAGATACACCTTTGCTGCCCATTTTTTAAAGGAAACCTGGAGACAAACCTGCTTGGTTTTGCTTTCTACGTGTACTGCAGGGGGAGAAGATGCTTCTGCATCCCCGGACGCGGGGCTGGGGGAGGAGAGCCCGGCGCAGCAGCGGGAGCCCCGCCGCCGCCGCCGCCCGGCAGCGGCCGCAAAGATGTGGTGGAAACATCCCCCCGGCAAGACGTGGGTCCCTTCTCTGTACTCACTGCGGCTGCGAGAGCACCGGAGTTTCGCTGAGGAGACTCCAGTCCCGGCTGCGGGGAGAGGGAAGAAAGGGAGGGAAAAAGAGAAAAACGCGGGGGGAAGGGAAAAAAAANCCCCTCCCCGCCATGCACAGGATAACAGTCCCCACGGATGAATGCAAAAGCTTTCCTCCCCTCGCTTTTTTTCGAGGGAATTTCAGCACTTTAGTCAGGAGATAATAACGTCTGGCTGCTTCTGGCTGCCCAGTGAATTCCCAGGTATATTTGTGGAAGAAACCCTTTTCTTTCTTTTAGAAGATGAAAAGTGGTAGTTTTCTACTGTGATAACTCTTTCTTCATGTGAACAATGCAAGACACTTCCTAGGGAGCTAACATCTTACCCCACCATGGAATAAACCATTGATTCCATTCCTCTCCCCACACTGAAAGCTGGAAAGAAAGTATTTTCCTGTACTTAAATGTGCAGTGGCTTATTGCGCTGGAGACTTTTCAGAATTCACCTTCCAATACCTTCTCATTCACTGTCCCCCGGCTAAGGGCAGGGCAGTGCCAGGGTTAGCCCTGCGCCTCTGCCCCTCTCTGCCCAGCACCCCCGGATCGGGTATATCCCCCTCTCACGGCGCTGCTGCCACAGATGAAACTCTCTTCGTTCCCTGTGGATCCCCTTTGGGATCTGCCCCTTTCCAAAAGGAGTTCAGCAGCCCCCGCCGCTGTTCCGAGGATAATTTAGAAACAAAGGTCAAGTGTAACAGCTTTGCTCATCCGTGTAACTGAAATAGGGGAGAGGGCTGTTGCCCCACAGTTGTGTCCTCACACAGCCTGGTCACTGTGAATCCTGGTACAGCTACATTTTATGCTCTATTTCTTCACATTTTTCTGTGCTTGCTGTATTTGTTTCTATTTATACCTCTCATCTCGGTACTGCACTGTTTGCTGCCGATTCCTGGGTTGCTGCAGGGCGATCTCTGCTCCTGCCTGGAGACTTACTTGGCAGTTGGTTTATGTCTCAATGAAAGTCCTCAAAAATCTTTAATTCCATCTCACACTCTGCAGTTTTGCTCCTCTGGGTAAACATAGTCGTCGAAATTTTCAGGAATATGCGAATTTTTGAAACTGGACTTTCTGATGTTGCCAAAATGCCGGGAGGGCAAGCGCCAAAGCAATTTCTGAAACCACATACGATATTACAATCCTTTTTAGGTGTCAAGATTCTCTATTATTGAGGCTTGCCTTATATTATTTTCTCCTCGCCCAGTAAATATAAAGGCTTCTGGAGGAAAGCCATTCCCCAGCAGCCAGGCACCTTTTGTCACTGACAAACCCTGTAGGGTGCGTGTAACCCACGGGCTGACTGATTTCTTTGGTTTCCCAGAGGCTCTTTGCGTTAACTGTTAACTTCCTGGGATAATAGAGAGCAATTTCTGCTTTCCAAGTATCTAACCAGGAATTTCAATTGATCACCTTGTTTCTGCGAAACCCGAGGGGCTTACAGAGAAAGTGCAACAGTGAAATCAGATAAAACGCACCTTTAAACCAGACTATCGCCCGTGACTCAGCCGCTGAGGCTTTGGGCATGGCCGGGGGGTAATCCGTCCTGGCTTTAACCCTGAACTCCTGGCACGCAATAAAAGCCGCTATTTCTGACTAGGCGGGGCATTTTTCTCGGAAGAGACGTTGTTCTATTAAGCCACTGCTTAAACTTCGCCTTAGTGTAAATTAAATGCTGATGAAGTTCCAAACGGGCTTGGAATGAGGTTTTTTAGTAGCACATGTGAAAAAAAAAACAACAAACCCAAACCAAAACCAACTAAACCAAATAAACAAACGTGAGAAAGCTGGATATTACCTTCTGGTGTAGCACGGAATTCCTCTTTGTGAGAGGAATGGAGAAGGAAAAGGCTTGGAGCACCCTCCAGGATATGAGGAAAGAAGATGAAGAGCAACGCAGCGATTTGGGTCACTTCACCTCGGGGACCTGTGGATTACGTTGCTCGGTTTAATATTTCAGGTGGTTTAGTGCTCTTTCTACCCGGAATTTTGGGAGTTATTTCCCCAGTAATGCTCCCAATGTGCTATGCTGCTCCGATTAATGATCATGCACACAATTTTTCGTATTTCACAGAGGTTTTTAATCAGAACACAACAGTGTGGCAGAGCTTATAGTAAATGTGACAGACAGTTTCAGCAAATTATTTTTTTTTACTCAAAAATGTAATAACTTATTTTATGGGGCTAATTAAAAAAAAAGTTAAAAACTAAACTAATGTATTCCCTCTCTTCTTTTAAGTGCTATTTAACGTAGCATTCATTTTGCATTGATTTAAAACCTTCTATTTTGCACGACTGAAATTTTGACTATTCAAAATCAAGCACTTTAAACTGCCCATCTGCCCGACAAGTAGATCCTGTACAAATGTGAAAAAGTTTCATAATAGACCTTTCCCGACACGGTGCTGAGCATCGTTAGCTCCTGTTGAGGCTGGAGAGGCAAATGAGTTTCAGTCTGGTGAATACTCTCAACTGTGTTGCAATAGAAAATTTCCAATGGTTAAATTGTGTTTTAGGTGCAAACAATAACTTAACTTCACAAATATCAAAAGTGCTGCTTCCTAAATGTCACTGTATTCAAATACTCTTGTTTTGTGAGATGCTGTCATTAAAATAGTTTATTTCCAGACAAAACAGAATAGTTGGTGGAAAGCAAATACTACTAGGAGAACACTAAACTGCAATTAGCAGATGAAGCGACCAGAAGTCTTGTATTGCAGCCTTCATGTCCTCTTGCTTTTCACAACGGTTCTCTGCTGCTTGTTTTGAAACCAGACAAAACATCTTCTGCAGTGCACAGTAAACACGAACTACTAAACTGAGCTGTTTAAAACCTCTGGCAATCGAAGAAACACCACTTATACTGTTTCTGGTAACTAAATTCAAAACCAGATTGGTGAAAGTTTAAATACACAAAGAGGAAAAGTGTCATCTACATTTAGAAAGTAAGTGACCTAGTTCTACAAGCTCTTGTTAGTGACAAAATACAGTTACTGCCTAAAGCATCTAAATGCCATCCACTGTCCTCGGGCCATGCAGCCTTTGACTTCCAGCTCTGCCTGTGCAGAGGCTGCAGGTGACCCTTTATTAAAAGGATGTTTTTATCTAAAACAGGACCTCAGACTCTTGAGCCTGACTGAAAGGGGTGGGGGGAGTGAGGAGAAGGGATGGCTGCGTTGAGAGGTGGGAGAAATCACAGTAAACTATTTCCTTTTCTTAAAAGTCCAGCAATATTAAGCATGTGAATAGTAGCTCTTGTATTAATGACTTGATAAAAATGACCTAAAATAAATTGCAAAAGTTGATACTGGAAACCTAGATATGAGCGACCAACATACACACGGATGAGCCTGGGAGTATTGTGTAAAGTGAAAGGTATAGGAAACTGCTGGGAGCATGGATTTAAAACGTTTCTGTTATCTAAAAACCCACCTCTGGAATTTCTTGAGACTTAACACTACCAGCTGTTCAGGAGAAAAAAACAAACAAAAAAACCCAGTAATGTGGCAACAAACGTTGGTAAAAAGGAGGCAAACAGCCCAAGAAGTCCGCACGCCCTCACGTCCGAAGGAGAGCCCGTCCTAGCGGGGCTCAGTCCATGCCGGGGGGGAAGGAGCTGCTGGCCTCCAGGAGCTCCACCACGGCTGCCCTCCTGTACAGCTTGGCCAGGTCGTAGGCGGTGGCCCCGCGCTTGTTCTGGTGGCCCACCTTGCACTCGGAGCGCGCCAGCAGCAGCTCCACCACCCGCACATGCCCCTCCTGCGCCGCCAAGTGCAGGGGCAGGTTGCCGTCGTTGTCCTCTATGTTAACGTCGGCTTTGAACTCCAGCAGAGTCTGCAAAGTGTCCAGAAACCCCTCCCTGGCTACGTCGTGGATGACAGCGAAGCCGGTCCTGTCTTTCAGGTTGGGGTTCGCCCCGTTACTGAGCAGCTGCCGGGCGATTTCGGGGTTCCCGAGTTTCATCACCTACGAAAGAGAGAGGAGAATTGGACACCGCGGGTGGGGGGTTTGCTCCAGCACTGCCTCCCCTCCTCACTCCTCATCCCTGGCTTTTGTCAGAGTCCAATTCTCATTTAGAACAGACAGAGGAGACTCGCTATAAAACTAATGACACACCAGAACATCTAGTTTTTAATGTATTTGTTACTGAACTCGGTGGAATTGCGAAAGATGTTATCACTTCGGTGGTCATAGCTTTCTGCCTCGGAGAGATTAATGCCTGAAATAGCATAGAATGGGATACAACAATTTTTTTTTCCCAAACGAGGGTCATCTCAGTTTCTTAACATATAAAAATTAAGTATAGTTCAGTTTTATTTGCCTAAGTATTGAGACACCTCTGCATTAGTGTTTAATCTTGTTAAACAGCAAATATAGGGGCTCTGAGGAACAGATATTTTACCTCAGCAACAGCAAATGTAGAATGTGTTTTTACAAGCTTTCAGGTGTTTACATTGTCTGTGCATTATCATAAAACAAATATTTGGACTGTACCATAGCTCTATCTGTTGAGAAACATAAATGCTAAAAGAAATTCTTCTCCCCAATATTTGTGTTTCATTAGGTCACCCAAAAAGGAAAAGGCAAAAGGAATGTTTCAAAGTTATAGAAGTTCTCTTCCAAAATCAGTATATTATACTATACTTTCATAATCTCTCTATAAGTAAACTGTGGCTATGTTCTGTCGTTAAAACATCCCTTAAAAAATACAACAACAACAGTAATTGGATTTTCTGACTGTTCCTCTCAGGGAAAAAAAAAAAAAGAAAAAACTTTTCAATTTTCTCAATTGCACCATAAAACTATCATAATTAGAACACAAATCTCTCTTATTTGTAACTTAACCACTTGCGCCGATTTCCTTGTAATTCCTCATTTTTTGTTTGCACACTTTCCAAAAATGAACACTGTAATGCATAATGTGTAATCTCTAGCCTATAGGCAGTATTTTCCTGTCCTTGTAACTAATCTCATTGTAAGTATAAAATTTGAAAAAAACCCAACTCTTTTCTATTTCCTTAGAGAGATTCACACACTGATTTGAAAATCTTGGTTAAAAAAAAAAAATCAGCATGAACGAGCATTACAGTGCAATAGATTTAGCATAAGGTACAATTTCTACAGGGGTTTGCTGAAAATCTCTCCTGACGAAAAATATATATTAAGTTTTTTAAGAAAAGTAAGCTATAATAAATATATTTATGTACAGCGTTTGAAGTGTAAAGCAGCCCAGCACGTTATAACCACAGACAGGAGCAAAAGTGCAGATAAGACAGGCTGGGATTCAGGGAGAGATCTGTGTGTGCCCTAAGGCTTCCAGCTCCGACTTCCAGCCACTTCTTTCACTTCTGAGGAGAGATGGAAGCAATGTAAAAGAAAACAAGATCATTGTGATCTCTCTTTGTTTAGTAATATCCGGACATTCTGATCTCTTTTTGAGAGCCCAGGCTGTATTATTTGTGAATTCAAAACATACATTTGGGTTAAGTGGGAGTTTTCAGTGTTCAGGCCAGGGGACTGAAGGCTTCAGTTAAAGATGCGAGGGGGAGAAAATCCTCTAAAAGGTGGTGCTTTTTGGCCGTGGGCTACAGCTGAACAGCAAATGCCCCCTATATTTTGCAAAGATATGTTTGGGGGGAGGGAGGTGAAGAAGGAGAAAAACATTAATTGAGTAAATCTGACAAAGAGCATAAGGGCAGGAGATGTATTTGAGGCCTGCATAGGTACACTTCACCAGAAATAAAAAGGACAGAGCAAGACAAGCCGAGTAGTTGTTTAATTAAACATAAATGCAGAGGAAAAATATAAATTCATTGACATTAATATAGGAGCATTCTCTCCGTTGTAATTGAGAGAGAGATTACAGAGAGATTATCTCACAGTGCAGAGTGCACTGACAGAGAAGTCTTTCGAGCGTGGCCAGGCACCCACAGCACATTTCAGGATGATACATATTGAAAATAAGTCGACAGATTCTCCTGTTCTGATTTTTGTTGTGGTTCATTAGCTCAGTTGTTATTAGGCACCCCTAAGAAGTATCGTTAGGCACAGATGAATGTTTAGTATAGCTGGATGCTATGTAATTGTGTAAAATATGCCTTAATTCAGGATATCAACAGCTAGCTGCTTTTAGAAAAAAATATCCAGCATTCCTGTAGGACAAATCGGTTTTCAGCCCTTGTCCTGAGGATAAATCAACTAGCTAAATGTTTCCTGCTTTCTTAAATAATTTAGCTTGTCTAAGTTTTTAATTTAAACCCTTTCATGCTGTTAGAAGTTGCTGCAAGTGCCTGCACTGCCATGCGATGCCCTATTTAGGTGTTAACAGGACAGCGAGGAGCTCACAGATCTCCAGCTTCAGCGAAATTATCAAAAAAGGATCATTCCTGCATTATCAGCAAGAGGTGCTTATTTTCCAGCTCTAACATTCTGATGTTAAGCCAAAAAGCTGTAAATATCTCGAGTATATTCACAGGTTCTATGCTGTATAAAAATCCACTTTTAGAAATTATTACCATGGTTTTGGGGGGAGAGGGGTTAAAAAACGATTTTACTAATGTGTAAAATGAAAAAGACCTATAGCTCCAATTCCACATTGCATTACTTATAACTTAAGTACAAATAACCACACTTATTTTCCCTCTGGATTTATAAATCACATCTTTCCCTATTTGCTAGGTATTCTAGCCTTTTTGCCATCATTATTTGATAATATTAAAAGCAAAATCTTCCATCAGCTCCAATAGTTAGCAGTTGGACGAGTTCCAACTCCTGCCTGCACAGCTACACGGTTAAAAATTAGGACACAGCACCCTATACGATCAGAAAGGAAACAACTGGAAGCAGTGCCCTGCTAGCCGACCTGAAAAAAGCAAATTTTAAAGCCTTAAATATGAATGAAAAAGCAAATGATTCAGCTGGAACCCTGGCTCGCAAGGCTAGCTCTTAATGTACATCGGAGGTACTCGGTTCTGAGCAGCATGCTTCCCAACGAGAAAGGTCATTCCCACAAACAGAGTAGAAAGGAAAAGTACCATCCACGGCAGACCCCAGAACCCAGACGAGCCACGCTTTAAAAGCACATTGCAGGAAAAGAAAGAAAGGAAAAAAAAAAAAAAGAAGAAAAAAAAAAGAGTAAGAGATATAAATCCTAAGCTTCAGAGAACAGAACATTTGTGTTTACAGACCTGCTATGAAATCCTGCTCACCTAAGCTGATTTCTTTTCATCTCAGCTCTCTCATTCCTTGCCTCCTCCCCACGAAGTTACAAAATATTAGCAAACTCGTAGCCCGTTTGACATTGAGGGTGATTCCCGATTGAAAGAATGGTTTTGACCAGTTTTATTTCAAGTACGTCATTTTAGGGAGTTGGAGCCACTAAAGTTATAAAATATGGCATCCAACGAGTTTGAAAAACCACTCAAATTTCATCCACCAGCCTGCCTAAAACGTTGTCTTTTTTGGAAACCCGGGTCACGTAGGTACCAGTGATGAAATATTTTCTCCCTCTCTGGATACCAACCTGCAGCGCAGTCCTCCCAAATCCATTTTGTGCATTGACGTTTACATTCTTTTGCAACAAATTAGTAAGTTGCACTAGGTCCCCCTTGGCAGCCGCGGACGCCAGCTCGTTCCCAGAAGGCTCGGCCATTCTTTAGGGTGACTGACGATCGGAAAAAAGATGAGATTTTTTTTTTTTTTTTTTTTTAACCAGGCATGGCATCGGAGACTGACAGAAGGATTGGGATGGTTAATCTTCTGGAGTAAGACCTTGTAGTAAATACTCGTAAAAAACCTCCTTGCCAAGAGCCCGCCCCTAACTCACACGTGATTATTCAGCAAAACTGCAGCTTGACTTGAAGGAAGATTTCTTTGCTTCCACATATAGAGTAACTCTTATTAAAGACTTTGGCCACTAATAGATTAACAGCTATGCAATATATTGTATATGCTATAGGTAACATATATACACGTACACCGGAGACTCACTCAGACCTGAGATCTTGGAAGAAGAAGCCAACCCACCCTGTTCACAGTCGGTTTCTGAAACTTAGCAGCAGCAGCAGCAGCT
>WBMY01017034.1:1042356-1102285 GCA_013397315.1 Donacobius atricapilla
GGCAGCGGCTCCGCGCTCGGGGCCGCCGCGGCAGCGGCGCGGGCTCCTCTCTCGTGCTGAGGACAAGGTCAAGGATTAAGGGTCAATGTCAAGTTGTCTTAATGGTGGAAGGCGACCGTCCACGGCAGCACTCCCTGCTTCCCGCGTTTCTGGTGTCCTTGATCGATTTGAAAGTGCCATTTTGAAGGGGAGCCGCGCCCGGGCACCAAGAAGACGCGAGGACTTGGCTTTCCTTTCGCAGGGCGAAGAAGTGAGGATGGTACAGGACGGGGATGTCACCGCCGCTCTGCCTAACAGTATTTAGTGTCTTAAAGTGCTCTAATGGCTGGATTGCTTTAGGTTTCAGGGACCCTCGGAGGACTGAATCCTGCCAAGCGAACCCTCCGAGAGGTAAGCAAGCAGCAATGTCATGGCTCCCTGATAAGCACACGTAACCCATCGCTCGCAGGGGCAATCTGCACGTCTGTTTTCTGCGTGGACGCCGCGGGAAAGTGATTTTGAATGTAAACAGGCGTGAGGCAGCCCGGGGAGGTGCGTTAGGGAGGGAACCTGCGGTAGTTACAGCTCCTGCAGCGCTGCCCTGCGGGGGGAACCTGCCGCCGGCAGCCGCGCAGGGGCCGGAGGTGGCCGGGGCCTGAGTCGGGGCCCCGCCGTCAAACAGAGCCGGCCCCACTGCGGTGGATGTGCAGCTGAACGGAGCCGGACTTCGGCATCTGGCTCTCCTCTCAGCCTCGGTTGCTTTTTGCTTTGCGATTGTATTTTCCTGTACTGATTCCCCCATCCACGCTTGTTTGCGAATATTACAAAGGTGACAAGTGTGAGCTGCCTACACCCGAAGCAGGGGAAACAACTTTGTTCCGTTTATCAACTGACCCCCCACTCCCATTCCCACTAAAGGAGAGAAAAAACACGTGTATTTTTAAGGGCCTCACTGTGGTAATTCTTGTTCAGAAGCAATAGTGCTTTTTTCCTCCCTGTTTTTTTCCATTTTTAAAAGCAAAAACGTAAATTACAACTTCTCTCAAAGTTAGCTTTAGAAATAGATGTGTGCAAGTAGCATCTGTTTAGTCAAATACAGTTGCTTTTCTGCATAAAAAGAGAATTTATATGTAAAACTTGGATTATTCAGTCAGATGGCTTATAAATTACTTATTTTGTGACTAATGACTGCCTAAAATCCACAGGCTTTGGTGGTGTTACCTGTTGCTAACAGTGCAGAAATAGACCTGCAAATATTACAACAGCCTCACACTATTTTTTATTGGTTTAGAGTTCAGAATAAAGCTTCTATCTTCTGTTAATCATGGCACATAGCAAAAATAATTAACTAAAGTGTAGCTGGAGTGCTGCAGGCCTCCTGCAACTAAAGCTGCCTGTCCAGAAAATGCCGTCAAACTTCCTCTACCATGCCGGTCTGTCAAAAGTCTTTGCAGAAAGCAGTTCGTTAATCCTGATGATTTCCTCTCATGAGTGATAAAGATACTCCACCTAAAACAGAGAGATTTGTCCCAATCGACTCCAGAATCGGCAGAAAAAGAAAACAAACCCGAACAACTTCTGGAGGGAGATATTATCACCAAGTATTATAAGGACTAAAACAATCGGCTCTCTAATTTGTCTCTCACTCCTTGGAGGATAAAACCCACCTCGAAGGGCTCAGAGGGGCTGTGAGAAGGCAAACAGAAACCTTGGCTGTGAACTTGAATGTGAGCTTCCTGCGATGTGGGGCACATGCAGCTTTTCACCTTTTCTTCATGTACTGGATCAAATCCTTCCTGTTTTGATCTAATATAGATATCATTATTTAAAATATGACTGTAATAGACATGAACGCCCGTGTAACTAAGCTTGACAACATACCTATAGCTTCCATTTGTGCCAGGAATTAATTGGCTTTAATCCAATTGCTAAAACTCGCTTTTCAGCCTTTATTATAGTTACTCTCTAGTAATGTGTGGGTGGATTTGTTTGTAATTTAGCATAGGCCGTCCCTGGCATTGCACCATACCTCGTACTTAGTACAGAACTGTCTGTAACATCGAACTGGGGGGGGAGAGGGGGGGAAGGTGCAGCTGTGAGGGCAATTATTTATCATCCCTTCGGTCGGTGGTGGGGAGCTCGCATCAGCGGGCAATAGAAACCTTTTGGCAAGCCCTGCCAACATAAACTAGAGCAGGAACAGGGCAAAATGTAAACCCCAGCTTCTCTGACACCGTGGCTTTGCATCGTAAGCGGCGCTTCCGTGTGGCCTCAGCCCGCCCGCAGCCCCGGAGCGCCGCCGCCGCCAGACGCCCAGCCCAGGCGCCCCGGAGCCCGCGCTGGCCAGCAGCGCCCGCAGCAGGCTCTGAACAATTCCCAGGGTTTCTCTTGGGATCACGGACCCTCCTGCAGACACAGCCGAGCTTTCCCTGCGGCCCTCGCCGCACGCAGCGTTTGTGCGCCGGGCTCTCCCCGCGGCTCGCCCCGGCGCCAGCGGCGGCAGGGAGCTCGCGGGGTCCGCGAAACCCTCCGGTACCCATCGCGGATGGAAGAGAGAAACAATAAACAACGCTGCTTCCTAAACCCGGCAAAATATCCTGATTGAAACGCATCACAATGTAGCGTCATTAGTTGTCAGGAAAGCTGCTTGATGCATCTGTGACCTCAGCTACGACACTCACAGGACACTCTTATAAAATGCAGAGCAAAACACAAAACACATTGGACTGATTAGCAAGCCGGCGTCCAAATGTGTGTTTTATGTCGGTGCTAAGGGGGTACATGAACATCAGGTTGTAAAAAGCAGACTTGGAGAGCATCAGTTACAGTTAGATTTGCATTACTTAAAACATTTATTTGCGGTATATAATAGAATTGCATCTTACAGTGCTGGAGTGCTAAGCCTGAGCGAGGGCCGCTGTGCAGAGATCACGGTGTGCTGGCTCAGAAAAACCTGTGAAAAATGCATTTCCTTCTTTTGAGCCAAGTGGGAACCCGGGGGAAAAGTCGCCGCTCCCCCGAGCGCCGGGCGGGCACCGTGTGACGGAGGGGACGCGAACCGCGCCGGCATCGGGCCGCTGCATTCAGGGAAACCAGCGCGGTCCCGGGGGCAGGGAGAGGGGCAGGGACGGGAGGATGGAGGGGTGGATGGATGGAGGGGTGGATGGATGGATGGATGGATGGATGGATGGTTGCCCCGCTCCCGCACAGACAGGCAGGGCCACTCTCCGCCCGGCAGCCGCACCGGCCCGCGCTTCCCCGCACCGCCCGGGGACGGCTGCAGCCAGGTCCCCGCAGACCTGTTAGGCCGCAGCCGGCGGCGGAGCCCAGCCGGGACACCCCGCGCCGCCGCCGGGCCNGCTGCCCGCTCCCGGCCCCGCGCCCGGCCCGGCGCTCTCCTGCCTCCTGCCCTCCTCGGGCCCGGGAGGGGCAGCCCGGGGGCGCCGCGGGAGCCCGAGCGCGGCGCGGCGCCTCCATGAGCTCCTGAGCTCCCACCCTGCCCCGTCCTCCCCGCGGCAGCGGCTCCAGGTGCGCGGGTCCGAGCAGAGCCGGGACGCAGCTGGCTGCAATGGCGTCCAACATGGACCGAGAGATGATATTGGCTGATTTCCAGGTAAATTTCAAGCCGCCGCCACACAGCCGTGGCCTCTCGCTGCTTTTCTCTTTCTCCTCGTTGCTGCGCTGCTTGTTCTTTGTGGGGAGGTCCGGGGTGGTGGGTGTGAAGCCCACCCTCTGAAGCCTCCGCTCTCGCTTTCCTTCTTTTTTATGTGTCAGAAATGGGGATGGTGTACTCTCATCTCTCAAGGTGCGTGAACAAAATGTCTTCTTTAACTCAGAGAGTTTCAGTTTTTAATTAATAATAATAAAAAAAGCTTTTTCACCCACTTTGCTTCTTCCTACCCTCTGCAACCGCCCAGGCCCTGGGACAGCTGTGAGGCAGCTCACTTGGAAGAGGCAAATGCCAGGGAGGATACAAAACTCACCAGTCCACATGATTTGTCACAGTGTTTGTAGTGAATCACTTGCTGGTGCTACAGATTAGTGCTGAACAGAGGTGTTTCCATTCCAGCATCAACACTAAACTTCATGGTTGCCTCAGCCTATGACTGTTGTGATGACGGTAAAACTCTTCCCACCCCGTTCCAAACAACAGCGTGTTTGTGTAGAAGGGAGGAATATGCTCTTCAAAGTTGTTTGTTACCTTTCCTTCTCTCTACAAAAGGGTTGTAATTTAACTTCAGACTTCTAAATCTTATCCCCAGAATAAAGTCTTTGTGTAAGTAAAAGTGATGTGTTCAGGAGTGTATATTGCTTCTTAATATTGTTTGTTTTTATATTGTTTTTCTAAGACCAAGTAGAAAAGTAGAGGATGCCTGCATTTGAAATAGTGGGGGGTAGCCAAACACATCTGGGAAGGGAATCAGATAATATTTAAATACACTTTTTTAATACTTGCTTTTCAATCTGTCAGGTGTTTTTTTTTTAAGCTCTGTCCATTTGCAGTGGTTTTCTTACATGGATAGGCACCTGGATATTCTTCGATTGATTTGTAAAACTGCCATCTGTATGTTCAGCTTCTTAAAAGACTATTTTCCAGCTGTTAGCAGTGAAACTATTTCATTTAGTTAAAAAGAAAAAAAAAAAAGTAATCCCTCCAATTCATTCTGTGTGTGTTTCTTTGGAGCTACAGGTAGGATGACTGTAGTGTGCATAGTAATTCCTGTGTATTATGCAATTAAGTAATTCCTCTGTTGCAAAAGGGAGCTGGTATCTCACTGATGTAACTCGTGGAGTTCCCAGCTGATAGCAGGGAACTGTCATCCCCTTCTGTACCCCAATATCTTACACCCATATTCATTAAAATGCTTACCAAATGTTGCTCTGTTGATACTGCTTCGTTGTGCTTGGAGATACTTCTGTGTCTGTAAGGGCTGACATCCCAGTTTTAGGGCTGGGATTTCACGAAGGAGTTTTTCCAGGAACAGCACACTGTGTGAAAGGAAACTGGGACCCCCAATTCTGCACTGATACCAGTGGGAACAGATTCCCACAGCATCCCACATTATTACCTGAACTTACAATCAGGAATTCCAGATGATGAAATTAGTACATTATTACCTGAACTTACAATTAGGAATTCCAGATTATGAAATTAGTACATTATTACCTGAACTTACAATCAGGAATTCCAGATGATGAAATTAGTGGCTGGTGAACATAAGATTATTTGTTTTATGGAATTTTCCATACAGATTTACACTTTCCAGATTCTTTATGCGATTTTGAAGTATTGTTGTGCTTGGATTTTGAAACTGTTAATAAAGGTATAAGAGCATCTGCAGTGTTTGGTACCATGAAGACAAGTAAGTATCATTGCAAACTTGGAAGTGGGTGGTGGAGTCACAGAAACCAGTTTTAGATCAAGGGTGGATGACATAATGTGTCTGAACCTGGGAAATATTTTATCATATACCAATCCGTACTTAGAAAGAACCCAAACATTTTCCTCTTGTATTTCAGCAGACAGCTTTGTTTTTCTGTTTCATTGTATTTCTTTTAAAGATAATATCGAGTGTCTACCTGATTTTGAAGTACTGAACTGTTAATTGTTAGTCTGTTAAAGCTTCAGATTAGTAAAGGACAATGTTAGTCATTATTAGGCCTTGTATCTTTAGACTGTTACAAAACAGTAAAGGTTTTTGGGTCTTTTAAATACTTGGTGGAATTTGCAACTCATTCACTAAGAATTTAAAATGGAGAATGAAACATTATGTGCAAAGTAATTCTGCATGATGTTCCCTTCTATATTTTCTGTACATTTTAATTAATAAATATGTTTCTCAGAGTTCTGCTGCCATCTTCTGTGTTTATGTGAGGTGTCTTGTTGAAGAATGTTGCACACAGTGAAAATTTCAAAAGCAATTCGATGTGGTATAGTTAAGCTAATCTTTGGTGAATTAAATCGAGAGGGAAACTTCCATCACCATTTCACCCTCACCTTTCCCAAGTTACCTTTAAGGGGGATAGAGTAGTGGCCTTTAAACTTCTGAAACATGAAAGGGTATTCTCTCCCCATTAAAAAAAAAAAATATTAACAAAATCATAATTGTGCTGATGCTTCATGCTTTTGTGAAGCTTTCATGGATTTATTTTGTATCTTCCAGAGTTATTGGGGATTTTGCCTTGGGTTTCAGCAAGAGCAGGAACTTGTGTTGCATTTGTTTTTTTTCTTTTTAGCTCTGATTGTAGTAACAAGTTACTTCTGCATTTGGAGATACTAAAGAGAATTACTTTTTAAGAAGTGTTTTGCACATATATATATAAACACATGTATACATAAACCCGTGGAATTTTATAAAATATTTTAAGTATAGAGTAAGGCACAGTGAGTGATCTACCAAAGTATTTTTGCGTAATGTCGCACCACAATTTAAGCCTGTTCTGTGTGGTTTATAATTATTTTCTTTTCCTCTCCTTTTTAATGAGGCTACTGTGTGCTACTCAGGGAGCACAAAATCCGTATTCATGTGTGTGGGCTGTGTGAGCAACCTGCCTAACTTTTCCTTCTTAGGCCCACACTTAGGAAAGATTATGCAGAAGCTTTGCTTTGTACATGAGTAGCCTGATTGTTTTCAGTGGAAGTAGCTGATGTGGAGTTCAGCGCACAAACAAGTTTTGGCTTTTTTTACTGAATGCAATTCAGAACTTCTCCACAAAGTGTCATTGGCATAAAGGAAAAACTCCATGGGAAAAAACACAACAGCTTGTGTTAGTAGCATAAATTCTTCAAAAAGGTAGCTGCATGTGAATTGGTAAGAGTGATGCTGCGGCATACTTCACATACTGGGAAAGAAGGGCATATAATTTCTACCAATTTTCTAACAACTGTTCTTCTGTTGTTTGTTGTGTTTAACTGCAAAGTGATCTTCCATCTTCAGTGGGATACCCAGGTGCTCACATGGTACAAATATACTCATGATCTCTTGCAGTTTGGGGGTCTGTATAAAGAAAACAGATTTTTTTTTTTTATTTTTAAATTGTAAAATTTCATTGCACAGAGCTTCATTTAATTGACGTAGATTGGTCTTCATTCCCAAAGTTTAAGTATTGGCAGAAGTGTCAGATATTGATGTTTTTGCATGCTAGCACTTCTGCTTTCGTTTTTACAGCTTCACTTAGGATTGGAACTAAAATTGCAAGAGTACCTCTTTGTCCTTATAAGTTATGTCCTATGGGACCACTTTATTCAAGCTGTGTGCTTGTCCTCACAACAATCCTAAATGTGGAGTGGGCCTGAGGGTTGCAGTACTGTGGGAGTTGCCAGCTCCTGTGTGTCCATATATTACAAGAATATCTGGCGCATTGGAGCTTCAGGAGGAGATTTTTCAAAGAATTCACATTTTTCATTGACCAAATAAATAAATTGCTCAGGATTTGGTCAGGGTGGGAGGATTTCAGAGTGAAATGACAGAACTCAAAAATCCTTGCTTTCATTGAGACAAGTGATTCCTAGTAGTTTTCTTCTTCCCTCTTTCATCTATGTTCATTGTGAAACAAAGGTATGTGCATTTTTTTCCTTTTCCAAATTTTTTAAAACTGGATAATCGACTGCTTTTGTGTGATTCACACAATTGTGTATAAAAATGTCTTTTTTTTTCCAAACTTCAACTTTGTGTCAATCTCTTTCATAAAAACAAGTTTGTGGGAGGAGCAAGGGGGAATTGGGAAGGAAGAACCTCATTGGCCATCATTTGCAGCAAAGTGAAAAAGCATGCCAAATGATTGTGTTTTAAATTATAAAATTGACCATGACAGTGATACATCAGTTTATTTTTTTTGTTTTGTTTGTTTTTGAAGATTTAATTGTAATTCAATCTACTTGTTTCGTTCTGTAATGGCGAAAATTAAAGCAACTGGAGAATCTTTTCACCTGGGGGTTAACACAGTGCTGTTAAATAACTGACAAGATAAAGTTGTTGGTTTGTTTTTCTTTTGTTCCTCTCTGCTTTGGCCCTGTAGAAGATTATCTCAGTTGTGAACAGTTTTCACTGTCCAACAGTCTGTGTGCAGAATTTGCATTTGTGTTCTTTTTTTTTTTTTAAGGGTGCTAAGTGAGCTTTGCTTTCTTCAGTGTTTGTTGTTGGCATGGTGGCTTAGGTTTTCTGTTATTTTAAGTTATTGCCAGTATAAAGATTTGATAGGTGGAAAAGGTAGGCAGGTACAGGAGTAGCTTCAAGTCAGTACCCTTGATTCTGACCCTGGACTGTGACTTAGGGTAGGGGCTGGAAAGTGTTTCACACATTTCTGTAAGGATAAACCACTCACTGTGGGTTCTGAACAAGTCTCAAAGTTGATGTCCTTAGTATTGATTTCTGAAAGAGAAAGACATGTTTTGTCATTACTGGGGCTTCAAGGGCTGTTCTTGCTTTCTTTGTAGGCTTTCAGTGGAGTGTTGGGGAATTTGGAACAACGTCCTCAACAAAACGTAGTTGCTGAAGAGAGTTCCAGTCGAAGTTTAAACATAAGCTGGAGGACACTTTCCAAAGATTTAAAGTTCTTGGAGGCCTAAGTTTTCATCAGAAGGTGTCCCTGAATATCTGGGTGTAAATTTGTTCAGATCTGTCAGAGCTTAAACCTCAATCTTATCAAACCAAACCTCTCTTTTTGTGTGGCCTCTCTGTAGAATGTAGAGTGCAATGGGTGCTGAAGTAAGCTCTGCAGCTCTCTCCACAGTGGCTGGAAGGAAATCCAGCACTCTAGAGATTGGTAATCAGGGTTTGCAATAGACAGGTTTGTTTCAATCATGCCCTCCTACTGGGTGTCTTTAGTCAAAAGTGGGCTCTGCTGGGTTTCTAATAGCCAGATGCCCAGATGCTCGCTACTGCTTCACCTGATCTGTTTTAGTGGATATAGGTTAGTGTATCTTTAGTGAAATTTTAAAATAGGTAACAGGACTGTTTTTCAGTGTAAAAAAGAGGCCTTTAGGACACTGTAGGATGTCGAAGTTCATACTTGTGAGGCCTCTTTATTTTCATTTTGACTAGAATTCCTTTTAATCTTGTTGGATTTTTATCACATTGTAATTTTGTGCATTACACAGTCAGTAACACCTTTGGAACTGGTAGTTGGATCTCTTGGTCTGGAACACAGTTGATTTTGTTTGCTGTAAATGACCCTAGGGCCAAGAGACACGATAAAAATATACTGCATGCTTAGTGTGTTCTAGCTTGGTTATTGCCATTTCCATTGTCTCCTATCAATCACTTCTGCCATCACTTCTATTAATTTATTCTTTGTGGGTTTTTGGAGTTTCATTTCTGTAGATATGTTTAGGCTCAGTTTTCATCCCAAAGTTCAGGTTCATCAGAACAAGGGTAATTTGATTTACTGGCCTTTAAACTGAAGGTGAAGTGGGTTCCAGAGTCACAAATAAGAAGTTGGAGTAAGAGTGGTATCCTTTTAGAAACATAACTTGGATAGTCCCATTGATAGCTCTTCATGGAAAAGCCAGTTAATTGCTCTGATGTAAGGGCAGATAGTTAATGAGAAATACTAACTGGCATTTTTAGAGAAGAAAGAGGCTACTATGACTATGATTTGTGTCACTATGACTTGCATTACACCCCTGCAGCAGGAACCTAAATAATTTACCACTGGAGCACCAATTTGTCTCTAGAAAAAGGTTTATTCTGTTTTTTTCATTCAATTACCTTGAAAAGACTCTTCACATCATAGTGATCATGTCACCATTTCCATCAGCCCATTCATATAGGTATTTGGGTTAGTAGGTCACTGAAACAGATTGAGAGCTGGTAGCTGTAGGATCCTTTTTCAAATGCCATGACAACTAATACTAATTATAATATTGAAATTATTAGATATATGTACTCCCAAAGGCTAGGAATGGGCTTTCATTGAAAGATACTGTGAAGATTATTTGTCATGTTGAAAATACCACATGGCTACTATATCTTGGTAAGCAAGGATCATTTACAGTAAACTTTACACTTACTGAGTTCATATTTCTGTGTGGAAGGAGGTGTGGGAGAGGATGAGCATTTGAGCCATTTGCTACATGTCTTAAGGGGCCTTGAGAGTCTTCCATCTTGAGAATACTGTATTGGAGCTGGAAAGCCTGAAAAGGTAGAGTTTTCCTCTGTATTTGGGCAGTTCTTATGGTTCAATTACCATGACAAGCCTAGTTTTCACACACTTCCATGCTAGAAGCAAAAGGTAGCTTTTTAAAGGAACTACTTGGCATTTCTGTGATAGGATTTCCTCTTTTTCTAGTCAGTGAATAAATTTGTGCATATGTGCGGCAGCCATTGGATGAGTCCTTTCCTTTAACTACTGTAGGAACTAGAATAAAAGGCCTGGGGAAGTACCTAACATTTTACTCATCCCCCATTATTTGGATGAAAGGAAATGACATGCTTGCTGGCTGGATTGATACCTACTAATTAAGCCCATTTTTTAGAGTTGACTAGTTAATGTGCAATTGTAAAAAGAAACTGCTCAAAGAGGAAATCAAAGCCCTCATATATGCATGACATGTTGTTTGGTCTATCGAAATAGTCATCTACTGGTCCTCTATGTCTGACTGGTTGAGCAGGTCTTTGTTCCACAGCAGTAGGTAATGCTTTCAAAAGATAATGCATTAAAGCCGAAGTTCTTAAGAGACATTTTGAAACTAGAACAGAGTACGTTAGCCCTTGGGTTATTTTATATAGGTTTCATATTTTATCTATTGTGGGAAACAATTTGTAAAGGCAAGAGCACTGAAACTGAGTCACTTCTATAACTTTTTTTTTTTCCCCTAAAGGTCAGGTTGTTTGTGTGAGCAAATACCAAAGGTGCCATATCAGCTCAGATCGAAGACCCAGCTGGCCTAATGTCTCTTCTGCAGCAGTGGCTGATCCTTAGGAAAAAGCTGAAAGAAACAAAATGTGAATGGATTTGCTTCATCCTAGTTTCTGGAAGTCAGCATTTTGAAAGCTTGATGATGGGGCTTGTTATAAAACTTTGGAAATAAGCTGTGTCAGCTTGAGTTAGTCTTGTGTTCTTCAACTGATTGAGTTCTTGAGAGACATTTGAGTAGTTTTGTGATATGTGAGCTTGCTCTATAGAAGCTGTGCTCACTTTTCCTCAGCGCGTCATATACATGTGCATAATAAGCCTATTTTATATACTTTATTGGGATTTCTGCTGTTTCTTATTAGTACAGAAGTCAAATTTGAACTGTAGAAATCTTAGCCTGTTCTGGTTTGCACCACAAAAAACCTCACATTAGCACTATGGGAATGTGGTATTGATTTCACCTTTAATCAAGACTGATTTAAAGAGGAGTCTGCTGTGAAAAACTTGTACTTAAGTTCTTATGAAGTTTTGGGGACTCTCACAAATCTAGTGGTTTGTTCTGTGTCTCTGCTGACATTTTAGGATAAGAGTGTTTTCTCTACAGATCAGCTGTGTTACAGGATGGTCCCAAAGTTCCTCAGCAGTGGGTATCAGTGCGCAGAATTCATGTAGCTTTTCTGGTTTGCCCTTGCCTTCTTTGACTACTTCTCCACTATTTTCTTCCTTTGGTCCCACTGACTTACTGTCACACTTTCTTGTCCTGATGCTTTTAAAAGCTTATATAATTTAATGTCTTTAGAAAACTAATTTTTGTTGGTTTTGGTTTTTTTTTCTTTTCAGCCCTTGTTGGCCTGTCCTTTTGGTATGACCTCTGCTTGGAGTTTGAATGTGCTTCTGTTTGTGCTCTGGATGGCTCTTGGTTTTAGCTGGGGTAGAGCTAATTTTCTTCCCAGTGGCTGTTATGAGGCTCTGCTTTGGATTTGTGCTGAACACAGAGTTGATAATAAGGAGATGTTTTTGTTATTGCTGAGCAGGGTTTGCACAGAGCCAAGGCCTTTTCTGCTTTTTGCACTGCTACGCTGGGAAGGGGGCTGGGGGTGCCCAGGAAGCTGGGAGGAGACACAGCTGGGACAGGGCACCCAAACTGACCAAACGGGTTTTCCAGACCATATGACATCATGCTTGGTATATAAAGTGGGGGAAAGGAAAGAGGAAGAGAGGATCTTCAGAGTGATGGTGTTTGTCTTCCCAAGTAACCACTACGTGTGGTGGGGACCTGTTGTCCTGGAGGTGGCTGAACACCTGCCTGCCCATGGGAAGCAGGGAATCATTTCCTTGTTTTGCTTTGCTTGTGTGGGTGGCTTTTGCTTTCTCTATTAAACTGTCTTTATCTCAAACTGTGAGTTTTCCAGCTTCTACCCTTCTGATTCTCTCCCTGGTCCCAGTGCTGGGGCAGTGAGCGAGCAGTTCCATGGGGCATGGCTGCTGGCTCGAGTTAAACCATGCCGGTGTCTTTTCCAGGTTTTGAAGGCTATCTGTTCCTTGCTGTCCTGTTCTTCGCAAAAAATTAAAAAGAGCGTTTGTGGAATGCTGACTAAAATATTCTTTTGTATGGATCAGTACTCTTCGTGTGCTTATCTAGAAAGTGGCTTTTATTTATTCTTGATTTGTTTTTAAAGTTCTGCTGCTTTTGAGACAATGAGGAGAAAGGAGATGAGTGCAGATGTGCAGCAAACATTTGTTTGATCCAAACAATTATTTTCTTTTTTCCATCAGTTTTCCTTATATGATACTGTAAGGGCAAAATGATTCAGGAAACCTTAGGGGTTTGCCTTCACTGACATACTTAATAGAAGTATTAAACAAACACAGAAACTTTGGGATAATCCTAACTAAAACATTTTTGTACTTGTTGGGTAAAGGCTGTCTTCAGTCCTCAGGAAAGACAAATGGGTTTGGTAGCGTAGAGTACTAATTAATGGGTACTGGCTTTTGGTTTGTTTTTTAATTCAGTTTGACCACTGCTCTTTGTATGTAACGTGTGTGGCTTAAACACTGCAGTGTTAGCATGGGGCTTGGAAGGCTTGAGTTCATGTCTTGGCTCAGCTCGTGGGCTTCCTAGGGATCTGCCTTCGTGGTATTCTGGGATCAGAATTTGCTCCAGAGTCTTGAGAGAGTTCACAGTCTGCTGGAATCCATTTGAAAGTGGTTAGTGTGGTGCTGAGTGAGTTAGTTCTGCTGAGAAGTGGTTAGAGCTTCATGCTACCAGTTTAGACTTTGTCCCCAGCTTGCTTTGTTTGGAAGGCTTGCAGTCATCTCAGAGCGTGGGCAAAGTTCACTCCTGTCTGCTTGGTAGCTATAGGTTGAAATGTCTTCTGTGACCTTCAGAAATATTATTTTTTTCTTCTCCCCCCCTTCCCTCCCCTCTTCGCTTTGCTTAAGGGGATGCTCAAATAGTAGAATGATGAAACTTGTAAATAGTTGGGTGTGGGAGTTGAAATGCATTGGGCAAACTTTATCCTGGCATATTTGCCTAAAACCCTTTCTTGATTTCTGATGCTGGTAAGTAAATTAGCTTGTTTTTGCTAAACGAACAGCTGGTGAATATGCTTAATTTTTACCAGATGGTCTTCTGAGTTATGTAAAAGCAGAGAAGCATTCTTATCTTTTCAGTTAGATGCTTGCAGTAGGTGACCTTTCAGTCTGTATCTTGGTCGATATGCCTGGATGTTGTTTTTTTAAGTGTTTGTCTGAAACAGAAGTAAAAGTTAATTTAATAACCACGGATGACTCATATTAAGAACAGTCTCGATACAGTGGTAGGGTTGTTGCAAGGTTAGAACGAGCAGGGGTGCCACAGAGGGGTGTAGCTGATGAAGTCTGTGGAGATGATCCTGAGACAGGTGGGACTTTGGGATGAGAAGAACTGAGGTACCAGAAAAATCTCAGTTGTGAGTGTCTGAATGTGCTGCATCTCTTGAATAGTCCAGAAGGGAGCTACATAGGCATCTTGAATTTGATTTTATAGTGCTAAAGCCTTTACTTGCCTGGCTGGGCATATTGGCCTAACTTTACCTGTTTTGAGGGAAAAAGTGTTACACTTTGTTTCAGTAGCTTTGAAGTAATCACCATTGCAACAGGGTATGTGTGAATTTAAAGAAAATTTTCTGACTTATTAGTATGTGGTGGGTGAACTAGTGTCCTAAATCTTTCTAGGTTTGAGTGGACTTCTAGCAGATACATTCTGGAGCTAGCCTTGGTTCTTTGTAGACTTGATAATTATGCTTGATTACTGAGCCATTCCTCTCATAATGGATGGGAAAAGGAAGCCAAGTATTGTGTTTGACTCTAGAAAGAGGAAACTCAGGATTGGATTGCTTAAAAATCTTGCATCCATTCTGAATTTTGTTAGGAATGCTTGGGAAGGGAATTCAGGAGTTTTCTAGAAGTAGTGGTAGCCACACAGTGGGCTGCACCAGTGTTCCAGGAGTCTGAGGGAGGCTGTTCTTCCTCATTGTGCAGGTGAGACTGCTGCTGCCAGGAGTAGTGTGTTCAGTATCAGTCACTCTGTTGAGAAAGCAGAGCAAGTCCAGTGAAGGGTTACCTAGGAAGGGAGGAGGCTGAAGCATTTTTATGTGGAAGGTGCTGTTAAGGGAGCTGGCTTTGTGTGGCCTGGGAGAGAAGGCTACGGGAGGATCTAGTTGCTGTCTCAGTTGTTGTTGTACTCAGTTGTCTCAGTAGGTGGTAACAGACAATACAGAATCAAATTTCCCTTGGAGCTGGAGTCTGAGGGTGAGGCAGTGGATATAGGTTACGGCTTGGGAAATTATAATTAAATATGAGGGAAAACAATTCTCAGTGAAGGTGGTAAAGCAGTGGAACAAACTGCCCAGAGAGGCTGTAGGCTCCGTCTTTGGAGATATGCAAAACCTGGCAGAGAGTTGAAGTATGTCTGTGAACTGCCTGGTTGTAATTGAAGAGGTGAATAAAACAGTAAGGTAAATCTTGGTTCTATTACAGAGGAAATATGCAAGGAGATAAGTAATATTATTTGCTGTATCTCAATTGCTACTCAGAACAACTCTGAGTGGTTTGTTGTTTTTAATCTGCTGATCTGGGTAATTCAGCTGTCCTTCTTGAGCAGGTTTGTGGTAAAGACTCAAAGAATTTTCCATGCTCTTAGTCTCTCTCAACTTTAGAAGGGTAAGTTACCCAAGGGATATTGAATTGATTTTTAAAAATATGTTCTTTGCCAGCATTTCTTATGTCTCTTGAAAACCTCATATATATTTATGGAATAGAGTTAACTCTAGTTGACGTGCTCTATCTAGTGATAAAAATTTATTTGGTGCTTTTAAAAGTAAGCACTTCCTAGGGTGCTGCCTGCACTTGCAGGTGTGTTAATGCTGACTTCCTGAGCTATTGTGGGAGATCTCAGAGGGTGAAAACTTTTCTTCCTTGGTAATCCTGTTGAATCTTTTGGTGCCTTCATGCAGTTGCTTCTTTGGGCAAAGTAGCTTTGGATAAACATTGAAATAGAGGACTGAGCTACAATTTTTTTTTTTTTCATCTGACTGTTACAGGAGTGAGTGGTAGCCCGTGTAATTCACAGCTGTCTGTCTGCCTGGTTTTAATGGACCTGAACCTGTTGTACAAAATGTTCTAGGCCTAGTCTGGGTTAGCTTAGAGAGATGGTCCCTTTTTGGAGAAAATACAGCTACTGTTAGTAGCCAAAGGAATTACAGAATTGTTCAAAAGGAATGTTGGGACTTAGTCCTCCATATCCAGCTAGTGCTGTTAGGCCAAATATGGCCTTTGGGATACTTTGCCTGCTGCATTTCACCTTGGTGAGAAGGGGAGTGGTGCCACAGGTGAGAGACATCCAGAGACATCCTGCCTTGCTGCCAAATTCCGTTTGCTGCCAGCTCCTGTGCAGCAGCTGCAGCCACTGCCTGTCGGGGCAGCAGTGCGTGTGTCTCAGCAGCTGCCTGCTGCTCTCCCAGCCTGTGCTGCAGGAACAGCCCGGCTCTGTGCTGGGAGCAGCCCTTGGCCCTTGCAGCTCTGCCGCGGAACAACTGCCTGGATCCCTGCAGCAGGTGCTGGGGGAGCAGCTGCTGCCAGATGGGGAAGGCAGCTGCTTCCCGGGGCTCTGGAGGTGGGCTGGAGCCTGTGCTGTTGGGGTGGGGTGTCACAGAGGGTCTCAAACCCCAGATCCACGTGTTACAGCTGCTGGGGTCAGACCACCCTGCAAGGGATTTAGAAGAGGCAGTCTGTCATTCTGCATTACAGCCTTCTGGAAGCAGCCCCATGGTTTGCCTCAGATGCCTTGGAGTCTGTCTGCCCTCACAGCTTCTTTCCTATTGAATTGTTTCCTCAGTAACTACTTTGCTTCCTTTATTAAGGTTAATGTTACTGGGCAAGGATAGACCCCTAATGGTTACCTGTGAAACATTCCGAGGGTAAGATCTCCATCACTGAGGGGATATGAAGCTACCTGGGAAAAAACTTTGGAGTACACTCTGAAATTTTATTACGTGAAGATTTCAGTCTGCCTGGTGGAAGCACTTACCTGCCCTGGAAAAGCAGGATGCTAAGAAAGTTGTTTTAACATTCAGTAACTTTATCTTCAGAATCTGCTTATGCATTCAGCACACAACAATAGTTTTCTCATCTTCGCATTTGTTTTCCTCTTGTGTGGTCTGGAAAAGCACAGAAGTGACTGCAGAGTCTCTGGAGCTGCTGTGAAGGCTGAAAATGATATCCCAGATTTACAGGAAATGCAGAGAGGAGGAGCAGCTTGTTCTATCTTCTCCTTTGTCCTCAAAAAAAGTTTCTTTGGTTTCTTTCTGAAGTGTAAAGATTTACAAATCAGTGAGCCCTCAAGGTTTTACCTTTTCTGTGGTGGTTTGTTTCTTTCATCTTTTGATGACTTAGAGGATGTGCTGGTTGTTCACTGAAACAAGATTTAGTAGTATTCAGGTAGGAATTTTCTTTTAAAATATTTAATGCCTTCTCTTAAGCAGGTCTCTCATGAAAATAAAGCTGAATAAAAATCTGAATAATAAAAAAGTCTCCTCAGCTCCTCACTTTACTTGCTCAGTAACAAAGATATATTTTTGCATCTTTAGAGCTCATCTGCTGTGCTATATTTTGAGGGTTTTTTTCACTTCTGTTTCTGAACAAATTTAACTTTCTTTTTCCTATTAATTTTTTTTTGTTTGTTTCTTGCTTGGGTAGAATAAAAGGAATAAACACAAGGAAAAAATCTTTATGTATTGTAAATAATTAAACCCTGCGAATTCTAGTCTGCCTTTCTAGATAAGTGAAGCACAGAGCCCTAAGGTGCCAGGTGTCCCTTGGACTTGTGCCAATGAAACTATTCCAAATATAATGAAAATATATCCAAGTAATATAGGAAGTACTTCATTAAAAGAAGCTGTTATAAATATTCCAGCCATAGGAAAAGCTTAAATCAGCCCTTGTAATTAGGGATGAGAGGCAAACCCATGAGGAACCAGACTTTGTTAATTCTGTTGCATACAGAACCTGCTGGTTTCCTGTGTGCGTTTCCCTAAAGGAGACAAAGGCAGGAGCAGGCCAGGTTGTTCTGGGACGAATCTGTCACTACAGAGCCTTTGACGTCACGTCACGCTTGCCAGTGAGGGACTGCCTGTCTTGTGGGCTTAATTTCTTAGGGAAAATCAAAGACATGCAAACCAGATGATTTTCTTTAATTTAGCTTGCATGCCATGATGCAGGTACAAAGAAGCAGCTTTAATTTTTGGTTGCTGGGGGTTTTTGGTCTCACTGATGGCTTCTGAATTGATACGAGGATTTGTATGTTGTAGTATGTGGTGTTTGAATGTTGGAATAATGAAATATAATAAGATTCTAAATAATCTTAATTTGCTGCAACTCTCACATTATTAGTGTATTGAGGAAAATCTGGGAATTTCTGTTTTATGGTTACATTGATAAGTAGCACTCACTCTTTCCTGTTGCAATTCTGAAATGTTTGTTTTCTGTTTTATTGGCAACTAGCAAAAATGGTCCATCTGGAAAGTGAAATCTTAGTTTTAAGAACTCCTCTCAAAATCAAATATTAAAAAGGACTGTAAAAATGGTGCAAAGATTTTAACCAAAACTGCTTGTCTTGGCTATTAAGGATTCTGATGATTTTTATTTTCAGCTGGTGTTTACACCTGCCCGTTCTTGTTATCCAGTGACTCTGCATTGCTAAGTGACCAAGATCAGGCTTCTGTTTTACATTGTAAATCACCAGAAAGATGATTCAGGAAGGATGCAGACATACAGGTGAATTAGCTGTTTAATTACTCTGCCCTCAGTGTGATGAGTTAACTTCTTTCACTGTGTGCTCTGGCGGAAGGATAAATTAATTTTTAGTTTATCTCAAAATGAGAGTATGCCAGAGTGAGCTGAATTGATTTGCAGTTAGTATGGGCTAGGAGAGGACTGTGGCAAGTCAGCAGAGCTGCAGGAATGATAAAAAGAGGGGACAACTAAAACCAGTGTTGAATCCTGAACTGTAGGTACCATCTCCTCAACTTCATCTGCACAGCCCAGGGCTGAAAACAACATATTGTTGGTCAAGTTCTTGTTGTAGGTTGGAAGACAAGGTTGTTCTTAAAAAGGTCATGCAGATTTTGCAGGGCTGACAAATGAGAAATAGTAACTATTTCTGTAATGACCAGATTAAGTGTGTTTCACTTGAATGTAAACAGAATCTCAGACTGTCGCTTCTGCAGAGCTTTTTCTCAAAGCAGGATTTTTGCAGCAGATCTGTGGACATCAGTTCCAGTGGCAGGTTGATGGTAGTGTCACCATCTTGTGATTTCAGAAATGACAAGCTCAAGCCCTGTACTTTCCAATCCCACCTGGAATAAGTGCATATACATGTATTTGCTGGAGATTGTGTTGAAATCTTGTCCCATTTTTAACTTCAGAAATAACTGCAAGAAATAATGGAAGAGAAGGCAAAATGATGCTTCTGAAGAGCAAAGTGGCATTTTTTTAGCACTCCCAGGGCGAAGTGGGTGAAATTCAGCATTAGCACAGCATGCTGTGAAGTGGGAGAAATTTTGTCTTGTTGCAGAGAGGATCGATGTGGGTACTGTATAGCAGTAGAAACTGCTGCCTCCCCTCTGCAGGCAAAATTCTCCATAGTTTCATCTTGTGGTCCTTCAGACTGGTTCGTTTTGTGTGTTGACATACTGCATGTAGTGCTTTGTAAGTGTGGAATTTTTCAGGGTTGAATTTAGGAGGAGAGAATTGGCCTTAAATTTCTTCATGAGTTCTTCTTTTTACGTTTTCATGGCTGTAAATTGGGAGAAAAGTCAGAACATGGGAAATACCTGACCTGATGGCTTTTTATGTCTTGGAAGGAAAAAAGTCTCTGCTTAACCTCCTTCTTCTCTTACAGCAAAGGGAATCAGGAAAACTGATCTGCTTGCTCCTGCTATCTAACTCTGTATTATTACTGTTAAAAGGTTTGTTCTTTTATTTTTTTTGATGCAGTTTTATATACCACAGTTTTATGTAACTGTGTGGTAGAGCAGGAGGAACACGATCATGTTTCAGATCTTGTAAAAGTCTGAACTCCTCTTATGTGTTTGAACACAGAGCATAGCTTTGGTTAGGATGAAAGATAAATTCCTGAAAGAAACTTAACTGCTTCATGTTTTCTCTTTTGGTAAAATACATCTGATATGCTTCAATGTGAATGGTCGCAAATATGTGGCAGAACAACTAGCAGCGCTCTGCCTGCTGAAGTTGAATAGTGGAAAAGGTCTGGGTATCAAAAACAGGCAATGTGTTGCTGCATCTCCGTTTTTGCTGAGTAGAGGTCCTCTTGTGTTTGGAATTAAGCTAAGTTCAAAACACAGTTTTATGAGGGTTAACATTGCCTTAAAAATGCTATTGTGTTAGATTTCTTGAATTAAGTAAAGCCACAGTACAGGGCTGGAACATCAAGGGTTTTTGTGCTCCCTTTTAAAGTAGTATGAGTGCTTCATCGTTTTGAAGGTAGAATTCTCAAAACGCTTTTATGGGACAGCACTATTGTCCTAATTTTACAAATAACTACTTGGTCTTGCTTCCCTAGGTGGCTTGCTCAAGGTTACACAAGAATCCTCTGGTGGAACAGGGAATTATATCTGAATGTTTGTTGTTTAAAACTTGGAGTCTGATTTCTGAATTACCCTTTCGTAACAAAGGGAAAGCCTATACCTTTCCTGTCATCCTACTGAAATTAATTGAATTATGAGAGTATTAATACCCTGATTTTGATCAATGCTTTTAATTCTGTTTACTGCTTCTTTTTATTTTTAGGCATGCACTGGTATTGAAAATATTGATGAAGCTATAACGTTGCTTGAACAAAATAACTGGGATTTAGTGGTAAGTATTCTAAGAAAATGACTTCATAGATCAACCCCACGTAACAGTGAGATGGCATCTTGCTGAGACAGCTGGTAGCTTTATTTCAAATTTGGGGGTGTCTCGTGGCTGGGACGAGCAGGTTGTTATGTGCAGACTCTTTCTGGTCTGTTAAAACCTCATCTTCAAGTAAATGTGACCCTGAGTTGTACAAACCCTGCTCTGCCCTGATTGTCTTCAAGATTTTTTCATTTCTTTCTTGTCCTGTAAAGCCGTGTTTCATACTGTGTCTAGTTTCCTTTTGCCTTCATTTTGTAAGAAGTATTATGAAGGGTAGCATTTTTAGAAGAAGACCTGTGTATACACGCATGGGGTTTTGAGGATTTAGGTTCCTGTGGAAGAAATGGAAGGTAAAACAACTTTTTCAAATTTTCTTGTGCTTTTAATTTTAAATTAGGATTGTTGCTCTTCAATTTTTGGTAGTTGTGCAGAATGATTAAAGCCATAACTTTATTTAGATTTGGTGCTCTCCAGACACCATTAAGTATAAACAAAAAACCCAACAGACACTCATATTGAAAAAACCTCTCATCTATTTTGCAGCAAGGTTCAATGTGCAGACAAATAGGAGGAAACCAATAAAACCAAGCAAAATAGTCTTAGGTGTTTTAAGACTCTTCATAGGATTAGTAAATAAAGAAACTATTAATCCAGTTGCTTAAGGTTTAGAAGTGTAAAGTACAACAAACTTAATTAAAAAGCGAGTGATCTTCCTTTAAACTGTGAAACTCTTGATTTCCTCCTTTTTTTTTCTTTTTCTCTTTTCCAAATGAATGACCTTTGGACCAGTCCAAAATATCAGGAAGTTATTACAAAAAAAAATTAGATTTTCAAAATCGGCTATGGATATAGTTTCAACTGTAACCTCTTGTAAAAAACCAGTACAAACTCCCACAACTTGAAACTACGTGTTAAAACAAACGCAGAGTCTTATTTTGCAATGTGTCAAGGTATAAGCAAGAGGGAGACGCCAGTGAGCAAAAGGGAGTGTCCGTCATCAGTGGCTTCAAACAGAAAAACCCAGATGTGTGCTGAGTGATGGAGTTAAAACATCTTTAGTCACAGTAGTTTGTAGCGACAGGACATGAGCTCTTTTGAAAATTCAAGTGTTTATTGGAAGGCAGGGAGTAGCCTTAGGCGTTCTGTTCAGGTTGTGAAGTTCCCAATACAATCCATTAGATCTGTTGGATGTGGTTTTGGGGGATCTGTAAATTGTGTGCATTACAATAAATGCTCAACAGGTTGGGTTGAATGGGACAACTGCCATGAAAAATGGTCAGGACATCTAAGTCTCTTCTGAGAATCCAGAATGAGCAGAAGGCAGAATGAAGTTTCTAAAGGTGTGAGAACACCTTTAAATTCTTAATTTTATTAGTGATTACTAGATGATCTAGAAGTAGAATATAGAGAAGAAAGAAGTAATAACTCAAACGTGCAAGCTTAAAAAAGGCATCGGGAAAGTAAGAAAGGGTAGAAAATTAGGAGTGCAAGAGGTATTTGAGGAAGGTACGTAGTTTTTGATACTAGGCAGAAGATGAATGAGAGGAATCTCTATGAAAAGGAAATGATAACTTGTAGAATTAAAAAAATAGTATTGAAGAGACTGTAAGGGAAGGAGATGCCCTAAGGGTCTGTCATTAATAGGACATTGTCTCATTTTTATTAAAAGCAGTCTTCTTGTAAAAAAGGGAGTGGGAGTGAAAGCCAAATCCTGCTAATCTAACAAGGAGGTAGAAACAGAAGAATGAAAGAAGAGAAGACTGAAGAAAAGGAGTTCCTGGGCTGAGACAGAATCAAATATCTCTGTTAGGCAATAATTTATAGCATTTCAAAAGAACTTGAGGAAAGGCTCATGACTTAGAAATGTAGCATTTTTTATTTTGGAATTAAAAGTGTATGATCCACGTGTGGTCTTGTTTTTTTTTTTTGTTTGTTTGTTTGTGGTGGGTTTTTTAATACCCTAGATTAAGTAGTCAAGTACAAATTCAGTGCCTAGCAATTGGGGAGGGTTTGTTTTAATTCAAACAACAAGTCTTGGGTTTTTTTTAAGCTGAGATGAAAAATTAAAGAAATCTTTTAGTTTGGCACTAAATATGTTGTTCCACTCAGAGCAAAACTTCTTTGATTTCTAAGGAAAACCAAACTTGAAGAACTTGGTTCACAGTTCCTGAAGACAGTTGTGAAGTAATGATGATTTTGCTAAGGGCTCCTCTGCCATACTTTGGCCCCCAGTGTTAGGTAAACAAGAACACAATTTCTGTTTTCTCTAATTTCACTTTGGTTTGTGCATCTGATTCAGAGGCTTTTAAATATTGATTCCTTTACTTCTATGATGTTGGAAGTAAAATCAGAAGTCAGTATTAGATGAGGAAATCTTCTGTGAGGCACCCAAGCTAATAAGTAGAAAGCTAAGCAAATCCCATTAGGATGTCATCAAACCAAGTTCAGGGGAACTCCTACAGTAAAAGGGGGAAAAACCAAAAACATGCACTCTTGTCTCAAAGAGATTGTTTACTCCTGCTTTTCACTCAGCCTGTCTGTATCTCAATTCCATGTTCGTGTTTGGGAAAAAAAGTCGTGCATTATCAGAAGCTGTGCTAAAGACCCAGGTTGAAGCTTCCCTTGGGCACCTGTTGCTTCTTGAACTCTCTGACACTCAGCTAAGGCGTTGTTATTTCTCTGGAACTTCAGCCAAAACAACCAAAAGAAGGAGCCCTGGTGAGCTGGAAAGCAGAAGGATCCCAAACAGAAACAGGGAAGTAGGCACTGACATGGGCGGACAGAGAAGTACAGAGGTTATTAAGTTCACAAAACAAGTTTCTTACATTGTGCTACACCTACTGTGTGTTTGTGTAAGGATTGTGTTTTCTAAGGATTACTTTATTTGCACTGAAGAAATATTCCTGCTGCTTACTTTGTCCCTGCATTTTTTTCCTCTAGTCTTGCTAGAATTTAGTATTAGGGGTTAAAATATCACCTTTCCTATTATTGTTACTATGTTCTGTATCTTTTGGACATTTGGTTTTACATTGAAACAAAGCTAAACCTGGGATAACTGTAAGGCTCTCCTCCTTTCTTGGTTTAATTTTTCTAATAGTCACTTTTGGTTTTTGCTAAGAGTTAAATAGAATTCCTTTTTCTTTTCAGTTTAGAACTGAAATGTCAGCTTCCTATTTTTGAACTTTAAAAGGTTACTTACCCCGAGTTAGAAGTCTTCATCTCTGATCCTCTATATGGGATACTCTAAGACAGTATAAACTGCCTCTAATTTATCTTGAGTTCAGTACTAAATAAACTGAATTTAAATGTCTCAGAGTTGTATACGTTTTGTAGTGTTCAAAGCACTTGTATATGTTTTCCAGTGGCTGCTTGAAGCAGTATGGGAAGCTGTCCTTCATAAATGTTTGGTTGCTTGGCTTTGTTCAAATGCTCAAAATAAAATTGGTCACAAGAGTGCTGCAGAGGAATTCATATGCAGCAACAGTATAAAAATTGCTTGGTGGGATCATGAAGCCTAATTTTGTCAATAATTATTTCCCCTCTGCTGCAGAAGACTTGGCCTTTGTGGTGGTCTGCTGCACGTAGAGCAGCTTAGGGCTTTTCTGTGTTAGAACACTCTAGCCTAATTACAGGGCTTATTATAGGCTGGGCGACAAAATGTTTCAGATGTTCTGTGAGATACAGAAGATCAACATAGATAATATAATGATCTCTTCAGGCATTCTACTATAAATGGATCCAGCTCTCTTAAGCCTCCCAGGGTTGCTGATATGTTATTTCCTGAGTGTCATTTCTTTCAGCTCTATTAATTTACAGTAATTTTTACCATCTGAGGAAGCAGAAGTTAGGAATTTCTGTCCGTTGTAAAGTCTGATGGTTTCATAGCTTGCCTATTTAGGCTCTGACCTTCTCTTTTGGCACGTGGAGGTAAGAATGACAGATAAATATATCTTAAACTTTGTGTAAAAACAATAAAATAAAAAATGTTAAAAATCCCAACTCGGTGTCTGTTGAAATGTTTCTGATGATGGTACATATTTAAAGGAAAATCACCCATTAGTGATTGACTTTATGCAGTGTGCACCTTTGTATATGTGAGATCTTACCCAGGTGAGAGCTCTTTGCTCTCTTGAGATCCAGTGCTTGAATCTGTGTGTGAAAGTAAGTGAAGTGGTCTTCTCTACCTTTCACAGATTTAATGAATAATTCAAGAACTTCATATGCAGCATGCCTTTATATTCTGTACTGATAATCAGAACAGGTTTTTTGAATGAAAAGCAGGATTCACCACACTTAATTTTCTGCTTTTTCCAGGATGGCCATTTCTGTTGTTACTCCTATTCCCTAGTTTAAAACTGTTTTTATTTTATGTCTTTTTTCCAAGGGACATTGTAATATAGGTACTTTTTAGCATTGCTTTAAAGAGAAAATAAATTTCATCAAAATAACAGGGAGAGAGGGGCGTTTATTATCCAATATTCAGTTTACTTGTAAATGTGTGTATAATGATTGTATATATATCACCCCCTTTTTTTTTATTTTCAAAATAACCTTTGTGCCTTCCTGCTATACTTGGCTTAATTATTCTATATTCTGGTAGAGGATCAAAGCACAGTATGACTTCAGTAAAACTCCAGTTTAGTGCACCTGGAGATGGCATGACTTTCAGTTCCTGTCATACCTTGGGCTGCAGGAATCACCGGACAAGAAGCGATTCTCTCTCTGGGAAGGAGAAATTGTATATTTTGGACATCTGTTTTTATAAAGCTTCAGCTCTCAAGTAGAACTTTTAATTTTAAATGGATAACTTAGATGGAGGGGTTTTTGCATTGTGCTTGTAAACTTATTTGTCAGACAGGATTTTTTTTACTAAAAGTCCCAATTTAGTATAAATGTATCTACATCTATGTAATGTCTTTTGGGAAAAAGTAAGTGAAAAGACAAAAAAAAATTGAGCTGAGGAAAATCAGGTAGGACTTGGATATTTTTTATTTCTCTTGGAGGTGCCCATTTAGGTGGGAATGGCAAAAAATGGGCTCTTGACAGTTGTCAGCAATCTGTTATTTGTATCTCTTCCTGTGCTCTAACCAGTAACAATCCGTTTGTTATAAGGTGTAGCAGATTTCAGTAGGAGCTGGTAGAACTGGTGCACTAACGTTGTCTTTTGTCTCTGTTTCTCTTTGGTGTGCCCTGCTACAGCTTTGATGTGATCTCACTCTATGTTATTTTGATTGATTTGAATTAGTCTGCCTCCAGAAACAAGGTGATTAATTTGAGTTTGGCACACGGCCCTTTCTTTTCCTTAAATGTGGGGCAGTGCTCAGTGTATGTTTATGTCATGTGTTCAGCAGCTCTCCTGTTGCATTGCAGGCAGGCTGTGTTTCAGTGGCTGCGAACCAGGACTGCACTTTATGGTGATGTTGTTCATCACACTGGCCCTTTCATTTTGTATTGCTGGCCTGCTGTTTTCTTCACTTTGGAATCGCATGCTGAATATGGCACATATTTGACAGCACTCACTGCAGGACCAATGAGAAGTTCAGGGTATATTCCTCTCATGAGGACTAGTTCTGAGGGATTTTCACTGTCAGGGACACAGGCTTGTCTGTGTATTAATATTCACCCTGTGGTCAAATGAACACTCACATCTGCCTACTGGAAGCAGAGGTTTGTATGCCCCCCCTTTTTTTTTTCCATTAAAGAGCGTTTAAAGTTTTGTTTTAGACAGGTGTTCTCTTGTGGCTCTTGGTGTCCTGTGGAACGTGTTCTTGCCAGCTCAGCAGGTTCATACTGTTACTACAGTGAGGAGCCTGTCCAGCATTCACAGCCCTGCTGCCAGCAGAGGGAAGGAGGAAGGAAGCCCTGAGTTAGATAATCCCAAGGAGTGTTGGTGGATGGGCATCCCACTGGTGCGGGCATCCCATGGGCTTGGTGCCTGTTCTCCAGGAAATTCAGGAGTTGCAGGTTTTTTTGTGTGTTCAACTGCAGCACTGATCTCTCCTAGTAGGACACAATTGTATGTGAACTTGTCTTTTACAAAGGACTACAGAAAACCCCTTTGGAAATCTTTAATGTATTTTCTGTTAAATTAGGGATCCCTGCTTGCAAAAATTGTTGTATTTCTCATTCTCTGTATTTCCAGCTTTTTTGCAGCTTTCAAAGTGACATTTCTGTGTCTTTGAATAAGCTCAGATGGATGCTGTGTATTTTATGCAGTTGGGGTAGCACAGAGGACTTGTTGATTCTTAAAAACAGTATTAAATTCATTGTTTTTACTTACTTTCAAATGCCTTAATCTTTGGTAAAACACATTTCCTTTCAATGTATTTTTTTCATGGAAGATTATATGAAATGTGTAGGAATATAGGCAGTTGTAATCATGGTATGGCTTTCCACATAGCCATATACACATTCATCCATTAAAAAAAACCCCAAAACAACCCTCCAAAACCTGCTTTATTCGTGTGAGGGTAACAAAGGGGTTGTGATTATGTGTTCTATGGCTATATTCTGTTGCTGTGATGATGTATATGAAATTTTAGTTCTCTCTCTGACCAGAAGGAAAGTGGAGAAGATTTTTAGGTACAGCTTTGCTGGCAATATTGTAAAGTAAAATGCAAATTCTGTCTCTCCTTTTGAAATAACAGATGGAATGTAGTTACTTAAGTAATTTTGGTTTTTAGTTACTTAAGTAATTTTAGTTACTTAGGAAATAACCTCAAGTTTTTCTTGTATAGTGATCAAACAAGCACTGGGACTAATAAATTTAGATTTCTGTTCATGGTGAAGTACTCTTGTTTCTTTTAACAGAGGATTCTGTGTTCTGAGAATAGACAAAAAGCAGCACCTGAGATCCCAGTACTGCCTGATAGTACTGCTGGAGCTCTAGGGATGCATCGCCCACCTACCTTAGATTTTACAAGTACTTTTTTTAGAGACGCTACCTTTGTATTGGTAGTTTCTATGAAGATTGCTTAGCATCCATTTGTCCTTGAGACATTCAAATTTCAGAACAAATTTCTAGAATATACTAATAGTGAATCAGCTGGTATGAGGTATCTGGAGTTTATTACCCTGTGACTAGTTGAACTAAAAATTGCACACATCTTATAAACATGTGTTTGACAAGTGTTTAGTCTGTCATTGAGTCATGTTGGGACTGTGTGAGCAGGAGAAAAACTAAGTAAATTATTTAAGAACCAGCATCTGCGCCAGTGCTGTGGCTATTTTGCAAGTGAACCTTGTGAAAAATTTTACCACAAAAGTTAGGAGCCATCTAGAGCCATCAGACTTTCGAAGCAGAGTGTCTTAAAAATGGATTTACTTACAACACTGTTGAATATCTGAACAGTTTGTAGTTTTATTTAAATAAAGTCTCCTTAGCCTGTTGTGGAAGCCCTGGGTTGCTGCCCCTTCAGCAGAACAGCACAGGCTGTTGGAGAAATACTGAGACACCTTGCAGGTTGCATGCTTCATCTTGGGATTTTCTGCTTTCCAAACTTTTAAGCTAAATCTTGCATAATTATGTTTTTATTATGGATTAGTGATTAGGCAGTTGGCTGACTGTAGTCTTTGGAACACTGTCGATATTTCATGTTATTATGGCTTTTCAGTGAAGGGGACTTAGGCTTTTGGCCTCTATGAATTTTTGTGTCCTGAGTTCTTGTGTTCTGAAATTTCTTCCCTGGTAGTACTTCTTAAGAGCTAGTATGCTAGGACAATGAATGACTGAAAAACACACTTTCTTTTTTTTAAAGACTGAACAAAAAATATATTGTCATGAGGTAGCTTATCCCTAAACTTTGCATTTTAGTGTTGCCATTCAAATTTACATAGAATAACTAGGAGAGGGATAAAAACATGGGAGTTCAGAGCATTTTCCAATATTCATATCAAGGCATGGCCTTTGATTTATCTGACTCTCCTGCTTTCTATCTGTTAATGTTTTAAGGACTAATAAAATATGTTTTGGTATTAAGCATAAGCATTCCTTTCTTATAGAAGGTGGAGCAGCATTAATGTCAAAGTTATGACAGTAATGACTAAGACCAAGGTACTTGTATGTCTGTCAAAGTAGCAGACACCTCATGGGCTACTTTCTCTTTCGATGTGAAGGAGTTTGGAGTGGGTTGTTGAGAGTAGCTTGTTTTCCGTGATTCCTGCTGAACTAGAGTCAGCTCAGGTATGTGCTGATCCTTAAGCTTCTTAGAAATCTGTGCATGGTCTTGACTTTCACCATGCCAGGAAAACACATTCAGTTATGAATTTTTATTTCCGTTGCACTTCGTTTGGGGAATTAGGCAGCAGTGATATAAAATTAAGGAACTATGCAAAATGTAGTGGTTTTTTATTTTTTCCTCAGAATTTTAGAAGTATATCTGACTGTTGAAAGGCTTCCTAGTGCATTTAGGCATGTTGTAGGAGTGACAGGAAAAAATCTACTGAAGCCACCAAAGATGTAGGGAGAAATGGGAAACCACATCTAGAGTGTTAATTGTAAACTATTTCAACGCGTGCCCTCTTGCTGATGAAGTGAATCATCTGTATGAATGTATTCATGTGGCATTTTTTGATGAAATGTTAATTTTTTGCTTTATTAGCAATTCTATTGTTTTGCAGCTTTTCATGAAGTATATTTGTTGTAAAGAAAGCAAGCTGAAATAAAGCAGAATGCATAGAAGACATTTCATTGTAGTTCAATTACAGTTTTTGGTTTAATTTTAACCACGATGGGGACAAATGCTGTCATTCTGTATAAACTTTGTGGGTGTAACTTCACGTCTAGCACTTGGAAATACTTTTGAGACTTGCAGAGCTGGGGAGATGCCAGCAAGAATAACGTAAGCTACAGGAAAAAGCTGACTCATTCCTTTGCCTTGAAAAGCCTGCCAAAAATAACACAGGTAGAGATTGCTTCTTTTACTACTGAGGCACAATTAGTAATTTTGTTATTTAAATATTACTGAGTTAATTTAAAAACCTAAGTGGAATAATATTTTTTGTTACTTAAACTCCTAGCAGTCAATTTTTGTAACCTCTAAAAGTAATGGTTTCAAAGTAGCTGTGAGTGTAGTAAGGTGATCTTGTTTGTAAAAAGCCTCTTTCTGATTGAAGTGATTGGTATTTCTGCAGAAGGTTTCATGGAATTTCTTGTTTAGAACTGGCATCTAAGACTTGTAGCAGGTGAGGGTTGGTAGTTGCATAAAGCTGTTCAGAAGCCATGTTCCTCTGCTTGGGAATCTCAGAGTCCAACCTGGATGTCCTGGGGCAGAAAGAAATGGTGGTAATTAATACAGCTGGTTTCAGTAAACCTGTGTTGTGTTAATCCACATGCACTGCAGGATTTGACTAATACTTACAGGATGTTTTTGTCAGCACCAGTTACTAAAACTGCTGCTATTTATTCTGGAATTTTCTACTCTTTTATTGGCGTAAACTGATTGCAAAAGAAGTCTGTGTGTGGTCTTGCTTTTTATCCAGTCTCCCAAAATCACAGTATGAGCAGGTCAGAGCAAATGTTTTGATGTGTTTGCACCTTCCAGTACCCACTATTACTAGTTCTGTTGAAAATTAACTCAAATCAGTATTTACAAAAAAGAAAGTTATTAGAGGAGCATTACTTCAAAACATTTACCATTATTACTGAAATTTATACATATAGCTGAGCCTTGTGAGTTAGTTTCATTTTAAGAAATACTTCTGTGCTCAAAAGGAACTAATCTTTGCTCTTTGCCTGTTTTGCTTAACTGTGGCATGTGAAAATATGTTCCTTTGTTGCTGAGATTTATGGTTTGGAAGCAGTTTGAAATTCACTTTTGCTTTTTCAGTCCTTTCAGGATGCTTTGTCTCACTAGTGCTTTCCTTTATCATTTAATTATTTGTTTTTCCTCTTTCTGGATAACATTTGTTCAGTTCTGGCTTTTGTTTCCTTTCTTTTAAAAAAACCCCTTCTCTCCATTGTAGAAAGCATTTGGAGTTCTGTTGTCCATTTACTTTGTTTAAACATCAAATAAAAAAAAATGGATTTTAAATCTTTAGGTTAAGAAGTTGATCATGTGAAAGCAGAAAATTAGAGTAGGAGTATTGTATATCAGGGAGAATATTATATTTAGCCCAGATAAGGAGTAGAATTATTTGCAATAGACTGAAAATTATAAGCAGAGTATTATTAATGACCCATTTTGTGCTGTGGAAATATATTATAAAATACAAATGACAAGAAATATTTTAGAAAAATTTATTATGGATTACTTAATGAGGGCTTTTTAGTGTATTTTGTTACACTTTTAAATTCAGCAGATTTTGAGTGATCCTCTAGCACAGATGAATACAGGCTAATATTTCCAAAATATAACAGCTAAAGTTTTTTTATTCTTCAGGAATCAAAACCACAGTATGTTTATCTTGTGTGTCATCTCGCTCTCTGTAGTGAGGTTTTGTATGTAAATTTTGGCATTATATTCACTAAAATAATCAGAAAAAATAAATCTAAGATTAAATGCTGAAAGCGTCAAATATTAAAACAAGTTTTTCTTTGTTCTGAGAATGAAACAACAAAATGCCCGGTTTTTTGGTTATAATTTTAAATACTGTTCTACAAATGGCTAACACCTCTTCCTGTGTTTGCTTCTGCTAATGTAGAAAACAGCATGTGGTAAACTTTCTGCATCTGTGATTTGAGAGAAATTGTTCTTATATTGAGAAGATATTAAGTATTTAACAGGAAGAAGAGGCAAAATGAACAGTAAAGACACAAAATGCAGAACTTCGTTTTTTTTAGCATGCCAGACGTGTTAAACCAAAAGTAAAATCTGAGTTTGAAGCATTTGAGGGAGAATATAGGTTTTTGAAAGTCAGGATAAATGAATCCTCTCATCAAAAAAAGCTTTTACGGAGTTTCATAGAAAAAATTAAATATGTGATTTATGAGGCTATTGCCTGAAGTTGAATGCACAAAAAATTCGCTAATAATGTAAATCTGAGTGTGTCAGAAAATCAGGGGGTTGGAAGAAAATGCCCCATGAGCAAGTTATAATTCCCTGTGACTTTCTGAAGCACTTGATGCCATTTGGTTGGACATCTTTGGGTTTTGGATCATCTGCCGTGGCAGTTCCTATTACCCTGGCTCGAGGTCTCATTTGTGTACTGTGTTTGTTTAATGTAAACCTCCTCAGTTTTTAGCTAAACAAATGTAAAGCTTTGCAAGGGCTTTGATCAGTAGACTTGAGTGTTCTCACTTGCTGAATGCAGTCAAACCTAAAGAAGGTGTTTGGAATTCTCTGGGAGCAGCTTGTGCTGGTTGTGTTAAGCTGGTTTGGTTGTTTATCCCGGTGAAACCGGTGCATCTCTCAGGTGTGCAGGTTATTTCCATCTCTCCAGCCTCTTCCTCTGAAAGGACTGTTCTTCTGGCACGCTGCTTCTCCAGCTTGCTTTCCGCTTTGGCTTATGGATGTGTTTTCTAGTGCCCTGTTTTGGAGAGTTGATCTTGCGTTGTGCTTCGTTAAACCTCTTGCACTTGATTGGAAAAGGGCAAAGGGGAAATTTTAAGGGGCCTGTGTCTGTCAGCCAAAACCATTGTGTGCTGTGGAGGTTGGGAAGGAGAGGGGAGGAACAAGAAGTGGCTGCTGAGGAAAGGCTCCCTCCTCACCCGTTGCAAACTGCTCTTTTGCATGGGCCTGCCTTTAACTCTTAATTCATCAAAACATCCCTTTTAAAGTCTGGAAATCCTGGAAATCTAAAAACTATTCCCCATCTGTAGTTCCTGAAGAGGAAGGAACCCCTTGCCTCATTTGAATATTCAATCAGTGTATGTAGACTTCTGCTTTTAAGTAATATGATTGGTAAATCCAGCCCATCTTCAAACGGTGAAAACCACAGAGTATTTGCAACTTGTGAGTTGAATATCTCTGCTGTCTAAAAACCCACATTATTCATAGGGCCCTGGCATGAGAGTCACTCTAAGACGTGCTTCGTTGCTTTTAAATGGTTAGCACTAGAATTGTGTATTTTGAAGGAAGTTCCTGACGTTGTTTCAATAGATAATTGAGGAATGGTGGTTCTTGGTTTTCTTTCTAACACTGTTGTGTACTCAAAAAAGATAGTCACAATTAGTCAGAACTGACTAATCTAATTAATATTCCTTTGAGGAAAAGTTCTGAATTTCAGTCTGCTTTGTGGTGTTCTTTAGGTACCTAAATAATTTCAGAATGCCATGGATTTTTTATGTTCCCCAGACTGTTAATGAATTTGATAATCTTTCATTAACCCTGTTGCCTTATTGTGCCCTATGTTTTCTTGAAACAAAAAAAGTTGGATTTAATATATTTCAATTCTGTAACTTGGAAGCATGCTGCTGAAAAAAATCACACTAAAAAATATTATTACTTTGAACCTTCGTAATGGGCACTTGTCAGTCCAGTGTTATATCACATTCTTGGCATTCTTTTCATTTAAAAAACCTCCAGGATTCGCATTATGTTTATTGAGATAACCTGTACTGTTGGATGATGGAGTCACAGGTGCTTGAGATTGGAAGTTGTTTCTGGATGTTCCTCTGGCCCAAAGCAGGTCCAATTAGGCCAGATTATGCAGTCCTTAATGAATTTTTAAATAAGCTGTTCCAATTCCTGGATACGATTGATATCCCTAAACAAAACGTATAAATCAAGAGGAGCTACATTCAGTTTATAATTTAATTAACTAAATTGTAGGCTTGGTAGTTGTTTGAAGGTCGTCATCAAACAGAAATGTCTGTTTCAGGATGGGCAGTGTTATTTATGGCAGAATTCATGTATGCATAGCCCTGAGACACACCGAGGATTCTTGGCTATGGGAAAAATCTTCTGAAGTCCCTATAATTTTCTGTTTTAAGGTGAACTTCACTCTTTAAATAGTGATAGCATTAGAAAGCTGTGGTACCCTCTATCCGGCGGGGACACTTGTGGATGTGCAGTGTGAGAGCAGCATAAGCCCAGAGTGCTGCTGCCCTGGCATCACTCAGGTTATTGGGAGCTGAAGGAGCTTTCTGATCCAGACATGGTTTCTTTATATTAATAACCCATAAATAGATTTAATACACTGGTTATTCGAATTGTTTTGAGGGCAACACACGTTTTTAATTACTATAAATTAGCCACACTGGGGGGTCTTGGTGATCAAAGATCCCTGTTCAGAGAGACAAAAAAATGTAATATCTTGAAATGTTTGCATAACCATAGAGATGTGAGCCTCTCCCAAAGGGGGCTGACACTGGGGAAGAGCAGCCTGGATCAGATCTTGCCTTAGTAACGTGTTCTTGTTTTAATTTTTTTTTTTTTATAGTCACAACCTTCTCCCAATGAAATTCTAAAGCAGATGGTTGTTCCTTTTTCTTTTTTTCTTTGCAGGATCTACTTATAGCTGTCTTGTTAGAACATAGATATTTAATATTTATGCAGTATGTACATGTGCACTGCTACCATTTGCTGTCTACATTATTTTAGTCTTCCATCTTGCTTAACAAACAGTGTCTGGACTCTTTAGTTTTACAGTGTGGTTAATAGAGGTCTTTCCATCAAAAAAGTACATAATGCTTCTGCTGTTTTTTCTTACTCCTGTGCCCCTTAAATGTCATCAAGTTTACAAAACTGGGGATATATGAACAAGTGAGTTATTCAGTTGTAAAGAAAATAGCTTGGAGCCTCTATCGTATTTAACCCCTCTAACTAGGCTCGGAAGAAGTTTGAGCTGATTTAATCCTCTGAGACAGAGCTTTGACAGAAGTGTGAAAATGCCACATTGCTGTATTTCTTCACAGCTGAAGCAGCTTCTTTTCCCCAAGTAAAGAGAATTTTGTTGCACCAGCAGATCATTATTAGTGTAGGTTCTGTGGTACAAAACCTGTATCTGCTCTCTGTATCTTACAGATGCAAAATAAAGGATAATTTTGTCTCTCAGCCAATTTTATCTGTTGATTGACAGGAATTAAATGTGTATTGCTGAAGAATATGGGAGAAGCCAATCCAGAAAAACCCAAATAAACCAAAACCTCCTACTCTTTCCTGGAGGTTTATTAGATGAACACGATCAAGAGCTGTGTATGACTGCAAAAACCACAATGATGATAAATGAGACACGTTGTTAAAAAGAAACCACTGATTATTGCCATGCACAGTGGATAAACTGATTTAAAAACTGATCTGGTAGGGAACTTTGTTTTCCCTGTAATTTGATACAGCCTCATGGGTTGTTGCTGTAGCTTATGGGTACCTCTGACCTTTTCCTTCTCTGCTTTTAAAATTATTATTTATGCAGTAGTTGTTTCTAAATGCAGGCTAAATCTTATTGCAGTATCACAGTAATTTAGCTGAGTTCAGCAATAAAACTTTCTGACTTGATGTAGCCTTAACTATTAATGGAAATTGTAAAAAAGTAATGTTTATATATTCAGAGAAAAAGAAACCGTGGCATTTGAATCTTGATTACATCTATTTTTGTGTTTATTAAGCACTTACTTAAGCTACATTTTTTAAATGTTAGTTTGTACAAATGGTGTTGATAGATGATGACTGTCAGTAGTTCAGTCACTGAGTATGACTTTGTCCTGGAGTACCAGGGAATCTGTGACCTGCTAAACACTGGTGTTCCCTTCTGCGCTGGGGGCCAAACACTCATTCACCTGGTGTTCTGGCGAGGTCAGGTGTATCTGACGTATGAGGGTGGATATTAGAAGTGTTGAGGGTAGAAAATGGATGAGTTGCTGCCGGTACAGGAGAAAATGGAGAGTAGTGAGCTCTCTTTAATCATGCTGTTAAGCCTTCTGGTGATTTGGACAGTGTGGAATGGCATTTAACTGCATAAACCCTGCTTAAAAACCCCTTCCTTTTCCACCTGAGGATTGTTTAAATTTTTGGGCTGGTCCCTTGTGTGATCCCCTGGCAGCCTGAGGAGGCAGGGGTGTGTGTGTGTGAGGTATCGGTGTGATGGAGCTACCCTGGATGAGGGGCTGGCAGCACGCAGGGTGTGTGTGTGAGGTATCGGTGTGATGGAGCTACCCTGGATGAGGGGCTGGCAGCACGCAGGGTGTGTGTGTGAGGTATCGGTGTGATGGAGCTGCCCTGGATGAGGGGCTGGCAGCACGCAGGGTGTGTGTGTGAGGTGTCGGTGTGATGGAGCTGCCCTGGATGAGGGTGTGCACAGCCAGGCAGCTCTGTGCGCTTGGCCATGGCTGGTGCTTCTGGGGAGCATCACATTTTCTGTGGATGTGCTGTGGGGCTGCCTGGGCTCTGCACAGTTGGCTCGGTGTGTTTGGGAGCGCCGTGCCCCCTGTGTGTGAGTACCAAAGTGTTGGACTGACAGCCTGGGCCATCCAGTTTATTCCCAGGCATCCCACCTGGGAAACCCAGCACACGCAAACAGGAGTCTGAGCTTCGGCTCATGTTTGTGTTTCACTTAGATGTGGGTTTTGTTTTATGTAGATACCGTAATGATAACATCTTCACCAAGAATATTCACTAAATAGAGAGCGTTTAAGGGCATGCTTTGAAGCAAGCTGATCACTCTTTAAAACATAGTATGAGAGTTCTGATGTATTTTTGTTCTGCATGCTTGACTCAAAATTTCTTTTCTCTTTTCAGGCAGCTATAAATGGTGTCATACCACAAGAAAATGGCATTCTACAAAGGTAGGCACAGAGAACTGGAGTAGTACATGCAGAGAATGATGCTGGGTAACAGTTACTTTTTTTTCCTTCCTGAATCCTAAGAAGATGACATAATTCTCCTTTTAAAGCTGTTTCTGGAGCCACAAATTCTATTCCTGGCATAGCTGATTTAACATTCAGTTTTCCCATACTAATAGAGGACTAGCTCAAACATCTATTCAAAATAGTTAACTTTTATTTTGAATTCACTGGTGGTTGGGTCATCCTTTGCAGGGTTGTCTCTTTACAAAGACTGGATGCTGGTATGATTCTGGCTAAGAATTTCTTTTTCGTTATGCATTTTTAAAGGTATTGATATTCCATGCTTCCCTATTTCTGGCCAAAACCATTTGTACTTGGTTTTGGTTTTTTTTAAATTGAATTACAGGCAGCAGAAACTGTGATAGATAAAGTAAGGTTGTCCCTTTCTAAAAGTAGTTTTACTGATTTTCTTTCAGCTTCTGAATTAAATTTTGGCTTGCATACTGATGCTTGGATATCTCGAAGTCACAGAAATTTGATCTTCTAAGTGCTGATAAGGCAATTGAAAACAACAGAGCAGGAACTGAGCTACCTGAGAGAGACAGTAAAACAGTGTTTAAAAATTTGTTCAGAAAAATACTTAATGTACTATTTAAAAAAATTTAATGCTGAAAAAGGAGATGTAATATAGGTAAAGTGGTGTTTGACATCTCTGTCAATACTTACTAAAGCTGTCATTCAATAGAGTCAGGTTTTGACTGAGGATAAAACTATTTGCTCAGTAAAGTTACTAAATATATATTTACTGTAAGGCCTGTTTAGTCTGTGTGAGATCAAGTCTTGGTTGTGTGGAGCACTCTTTCTGCATATAAGTTGTGACCTCAAACCATTTCTATCCAAAATACCAGAATGTTTGATTGGGTAAAAGAAGCTGGGGAATTGTTAGCATAGTTAGTGCCTGCCTTCAATGACAAGGTGGTCCAGTGCCCACTTACATTTTTCTTTCACAGTAATTTATTAATTTCTAGAAATTATTAGTCAAATGTATTTTGAATGTGTATTTTTGTTACTTTGTCTTGTTTTGTGTTCTTCCAGTGGAAGTGGTTTAAAGGGAGGCTCAGAAGATTTAGAAACCTGGTTTCCAGTGTTTTCAGATGAGGCTTATTTTACTGATGTGAGGCTTTTTATGCTCTATTAGAGGTTGCTAGTCAGGTATGTAGGATGCCTTTTGTGGTGGAATCAAATAGAATTAATACAACTAGACTTACAGTAAGTTAATTTATTGAAGAGAAAAAAGTACACTTTGTTTTATAATTCAGTTGCTTGTTTTGGAATCCAGTCCTAAGAATTGGGATATTCATTGCTTCTTGGGTCTATTAGGAGAATTGTTACTTAGTTGTACTTCGTTCATACGTGTCCACCAGACTGAAGACAATGACATTTCACTTGGTATTTATAGTATTTTAAATCCTGAAAATTAGACTGTTTCCCATATTCTTTAGAGCTCTGACGTGGGCCTTTGACTTTCGAGCTGTAGGTCTGAGAGTGTGGGTCTTTGTAGCTGGGCATTCATCCTTCTGAGCATGCTGATGTGAGAAGTGAAGGATCCCCTTGTTTTACAAGCATAACATGTTTTTCTGTTTCAAATGTGAAAGGCACAATGATGGGATTTGCAGTTGCTGAGTGCTGTTGCACTTCTGTGACATGCATGCCGTCCACATTTGCACTTTTTGAAGTTCAGACCTCCTCTAGATGACAGATTTGACTTTCTCTGTGAAGGATTTCCACTGAGAATCTCATGGTATCTTTGCGAACAGAAGGAATTTTTCAAATAGGTTCTGATAAAGAATGGAAATGACATAAGTTATGTTGCAGCATTTCTGAAATCCACCATGAGATCCTGTAACTGCCCAGCATCTTCCTGGTAAGGACATCTAAAAGGCAAGGCAACACCCAGGCTTACCTGATGAAGTTTCTTGCCTTCCAAATTTGATTTTTGTACATCATAGGTTTTTTGGGGTTTGTTTTTTTTTTTTTTTTGCCTGGAATAATATTCCTGAAATGTCATGTTTTGTTACACTTGTTTCCAATCCCAGTTACATACTTCCTGTGGAGGGGCTCACCGAGGAAGATGAAGTGCTTCTGGGTAGTGAGGGTTTTCCAGTTTATTCTGGCCTGTAATGCTGTGGATATGCCTGAGTCAGATATGGACACATCCTTATATGAGCCTCCAGGAGCCTTGCAGGATTTTGAACTTGAAGACAAGCTAGAATTCAGCATTGCATTACTGTTGTACTTCTAGGTGGTTTAACCACATGCTTCATTATCTTCATTTATTTACCTTAAATGTATATCTATTTTCATATCTGACTTGTTTTTCACTAATTTGGTGGGGGAAAATACCTGTCTGCGTGCAGAATTTTGAGCTGTATTTCTTATTCTGATTTCCACTGGATACTAGCCCAATGATGTAGAAAGCTGGTCGTTGCCATGGTGCCAATTTTTATATGGTCACAACGCTCCTGGAACAGGAAATAATCCTTCTCCTCAAGATAATTCTGGTATTAATTACACTGTGGATTGTAAATGCTTGTGTGTCACCAGTGTTGATCTCCTATAGCGCTCCTGAGCCCTGAAATGTTAAAATTGCTGATACTGAAGTTATTTTTTCATTTTCAATAAGCAGTATTTTCAGATATGACTGCAGTAATTCAGGAGGTATGTGCTGGACTGTAGTAAGTGAATAATACTGTCATTTTGCTTTCCTATCTGGTTAGACACAGCAAGCTGCTCTGTTTAAATCACCTTATTTGCCTGTCTTTCAGTGAGTACGGTGTAGAGACTTTGCATGGACCAGCGTATGGCCCCAGCAGTCACTCTGCTGCAGCTTCTTCAGCTCCTTCCTCCTCCTCAGCATTTCGCCATGTAGTGCCATCTAGACAAATAGTGGAAAGGCAACCTCGAATGCTTGACTTCAGGGTTGAGTACAGAGACAGAAGTGTGGATGTAGTACTTGAAGACAGCTCCACAGTCGGTAAGGATTTGTAAAAACGAAATGAAAGCTGCTATCGTGAAACTGTTAAAAAGACAAACCAAAAAGATTCAACCCCAAAAATCCAAGTCCTAAAGCAAAGCAGAAAACCCCTCAAAACGAAAAAAAAAATCCCTCCGAAAATGCAGCCTCCACAGCTACTAACTGTTTTCAAATCTCTTTGCAGCTTTAAAAAAGCAAAATTTCACTAATCCATTGTAAAGGTTAGTGATATATCAAATATTTATTTTGAAATCTAGTTTTCTTATGAACTTGCTTCAGAAACAAAATGGAGATTAATGATTAGGTTGAGGCATGAAAATGTAATTTGGGGCAGGATTAGTGTAGATGCAAGCTATTTATAAGCGGATGATCTTGGCATTTCCTCTTTGAATCTGTATGGCATCTCTTTCTGCACAGGATTAGTGACAAGATTAGAGGAATTCTTCCTGGCATGAAGAACATGATTGCATTCTTCTTAGTTCAATTTTTATTTGACTCTTTCATTCAAATTAAGATTAATTCTATAAATTTTAATTATCTTTATCCTCAAATTGATGCATTTTGGAGCAGTATGTTAGAAGTATGCTATTGCTAGTGTTAAAGAGCATGTTATTTTTTACATTCCCCAAACTGGGAATTAATTCACTTCTGCTAAGGAGGAAAAGTATTTTCATTTTCTTATTTTTAGTGAAGAGCTTATACAGATCCAAATAAGGAGCTACGTGAAGAAATATTTGATGCAAGCAATTTTCCGTGCTGCAGCCTTTTGTCTGGGATGAAGTTTGGAAATTGAACCTTTTGATCCTCCCTTGTCTTTCCAGCCATGGATTTGGTGTTGGCTGGCGCCACCTAGCGGTGATGCGTTTGAGTTATTGGGGGGTGTTCACGTTTCCCTTTGGGCTCAGTTACATCCCTGGAAATTAGATCTCAGAATCTGATCAGATCGGAATTTTGCAGCTGTGCTGCTTTGATTTTTATTTTCTTATTAACTTCCTAGTAGTTGGCTTTTACCTGAAAGCTGTAGAAGGGCAGAAGGCAGTTCGTGTAGAACTTCCGTCTGTATCTTGGCAAATAAACATGGAGGGCAGCCTTGTGTTTAAAGTCCTGGGAGAAGTGAGCAAGGCAAATTTTAGAACTTCAGCTGTGGACTTGAGGAAAGAATATTTTTTTGCTTTTTTGGGGATCTGCTGGGCAGGATCCCATGAGAGGCTCCCAGGAGGGCACACAGGGGCCCAAGAGAGCTAGTTGATCTTCAAAGACAACCTCTTCAAAGCACAGGAACAGTTCCTTCCAACATGCAAGAGGAGCAAGCATGGCAAAAGGCCAGCACAGAAGAAAAAAGCATTCCTGACTAAGCTGAATTCAAAAACAAAGTACCCAGAGATGGAAAGTAGTGATGGGTCTCAGCAGGAGCACAGAGATGTGCAGGTTTGGAGTTAGGGAAACCAAAGCTCAGGTGAAAGTGGGGTTAGAAGGGGTTAGAAGGGTTTCTGTAAGTACATCAGCATGAAAAGAAAGGCTAAGGCAAGTGTGAACCTGTGTTCAGTGGTGATTGCTGAGCTTGGTCTGTGGGAAGACTATGGAGTAAATCTTTCTGGAAGCATTTTTTGAGCATGGGAGAGAAAAGAAGGGGATTTGCTACAGCCAGCATGGATTTACTAAAGGCAGATTGTACCTAATCAGTCAGCATTTTTTGCCTTTTACAATTCGATGACTGGCTCAGTGGACAAGGGGAAAGAATGTCACTGTGGCTTTAGTAAGGGCTTTGATGTACTCTGCTGTAGTATTTTTCTAGTCATAATGTTAAGATAAAAACTGGATAAAAAACTGATCAAAATCAATCTTAGTCTGCTCAGAGAAAGTGGCTGATATTCTGGAGGGCAGAGCTGCTGTTCAACAGGTCCTGGACAGCCTGGAGAAATGGGCTGATAGGAGCCTCCTGAAGTTCCAAGAAAATAAAGTTGAAGTCCTGTATCTGGCTTCGGATAACTCCATGTTATCCCCACCTGGCTGAAGGCTGATGGGCTAGAAAACAATACAGTAAAAGGGATCTTGGGTGCTTCAGCAATGGACTCTTGTAGTGAAGAAGACCTACCATGTCCCAGGCTTTGCTGGCAAGAGTGTAGCTGGTGGATCCTAGGAAATAATTATTTCCCTCTATTCAGCCCTTGCTGGACCGCACCTGGAGCACTGTGTTAGTTTTTGAGGTGCTCACTACAAGAAAGATGTTGGCATCCTGGAGTAAGTCTGGTCCAGGGTCTGGAGCTCTGGGCTAGCAGGAGTAGAGGCACAGAGAAGAGGATTTGTTCAGCCTGGGGAGGAAGGGGGAAAGGTACAGACCTGACCTCTGTCTGCAGCTGCCTGCTGGAGGACATGGGGAAGATGGAGCCAGACTTGTCTTGGAGGTGGATGAGAGTGGGAGGCAATAGATACAACATCAAAAATTTACATTACAGAAAAGATTTTTCTTTTTTTAAATTGTGAGGGTGGTCAAATATGGAAAGAGGTTGGCCAGGAAAGTTGTCAAACTTCCATCCTGATGTGTTCAAGAGTCAGCTGGACAAGTCATTGACTAAACTGGTTTAAGTAGACTTTTGAGTAGGGCCTGGGCCACATGAGCTCCAGAGGTACCTTCCAGCCTGAATTATTGGATGACTATAATAACTACAGGGGCAGAAGAACATCAAAATGAACAAAACATTGAAAAATCTGTCAGAGCAGTCAGTTGTATGAGCATTCCAGTTCTTTAGGTCTGCACTGATAATGAAATTTGGTATCAGAAATATGCACCCTCTCCGTTGCTGGCAAAGTCTGCTGCTCCAGATAGCACACAGCTGCAAATGTGCGTGTCTAGTATATATGGAGTATAGAATTACCAATATATATGTCCAAATCATCACGTCCTCATGTGATTCTCCAATCATTCATGCTTTGTGATTATTTTTTTAAGCTTCATTTGTCCTTTACTGTTTGAAGGGTACGTTACGAGGGTAACTAGACTAAAAATCCTTTACATAGCAAAATTTTTCCTTGCTCTTGTTTTTTTAAGTACAACTCATTGCTGTTTGAAATAAAGCAATAAATGTGTGTATTTTATATATTTCATTTATTTTTCTCTCTAGGAGATATCAAACATATTCTAGAAAATGAACTTCAGATTCCTGCATCTAAAATGCTGTTAAAAGGGTGGAAGACTGGAGATGTAGATGATAGTGTAAGTTTCCAACTGTGTTTTCAGTTAACTGAACTCAGTTTCGAACTGAGCATCTGTGGGTGGGGATTACAATGCAAGAATTGTTAGTTTCAAACAGTGTCAGATGCCTTGGGTGGCGCACAAAGCACTCAATCTAAAACATTGCAAAATAAAATCAGGACAAATCTGTTGTGTTTGGTTTGTCTATAATGTGGCCCACCTATAAAAACGATGTTTTGAAGTAAAAGGAAACAAAATACCTTGAAACAAAATATTTGGTGATATTGTAAATAAATACCTATAATTGAAAAAAAAAAAAGTCAATATTGTTGAATGTTTTATATTTATAATGATTTTTTTCTCCCCTCAGACTGTTTTAAAAAGTCTACACTTGCCAAAAAATAATAGTCTTTATGTTCTAACACCTGACCTGCCTCCTCCTTCTTCAAGTCATTCTGGGTAAGTCTTTCGGCCATAAATTTTATTTGCATGAGGTTTGTTTGGTTTGGTTTGGGGTTTTTTTGTTGTTGTTGGTTTTTTTGTGGGGGGTTTTTTGTGGTTTTTAGGAAGCCATGTGTGTATTTGCAGGAATCTGCAGTCAGTAAATACAAAGTGTTTTCACTGCACTAGTGGCTGTTGGGATGAACTAACTCAGCATCTAATTGAAAAGAAGCTTGTTGGGGTTTTTAAAACTTTGGGTGGGGGTACATGAACCTCTTAGGTACTTACAGAATTTAACATCTCTCAGATGTGATGACTTTAACCGAAATCTAGTCCCTGTGGAAATGAGAGCTGGGCTTGCATAAGTTGCTGCTTTATGTTGGTCCATAATGTATCCTGTAAATCTGTATAAATCATTCCCATCAGATCAGAATTTTCTTCATGAAATGTTTGTTACGTTATTTTATCTTGTACTTTTAAAATGTATTTAGATAGGCTGAATAATTAATTTCCTTTAATTGAGCAAGATATCTTTTACTACTGATTAGAGCACTCAAGCAGTAAGCAGTGAGTGTTCATATGTCACAGAATCATCAAAGCTGGAAGGGACCTTCAAGATTATCGAGTTCAATCCACCATAATCACCCCTGAAACATATCCCCAAGTGCCACATCCAGACCTCTCTTGAGCACTTCCTGACTCCAGCACATCCCTTGGCAACTTAATCCAATGATTAACCACTCTTTCAGGGAAAGATATTTTTCTAATACCTAATCTGAGCTCGCTGTGGTGCAATTTAAGGCCATTGCCTCTCGTCCTTCCACTTGAGGGTGGATGAGCTCCACATCCTCCATGGCAATGGAGACAGACCCCTGGCTCATGTTCAGCCACCAGCACCCCCGGGTCTCTCTCTCTTGTCAGGGAATATTGCGAAGGTCCGAAAATGAAACGATGTTATACGGAAAATACTCTTATAAAGTAATTAGCGATTCGTTTGGTTCGTTTCCTTCCGTGTCCTTCCCTGTCCCGAAGGCAGCCCGGGATGTCGCCGGGAAAATGGGAATTGTGCTCGGCAGCCGCTAGAGGGTGCGCAGGAATTGAGCTGCGAGAGGAGAGGAGAGGAGCGGCTCCGGACCCGCGCAGGGCCCAGGGATGCGTCTGGAACCGGGCAAAATGCATGGAGCTCAGCTTTTCTGAAAAGAGAATCGGCTTTTTGCCCTTGTAGGTGATAGGAGAATGTTCTGCAAGTGCAGGGGTATTACTGGTGAGAGGAAATCTTTGAGAGTCAACAGGAAATAGTAACTGCCTTCCTAATGACTGGAAGTACTTTGTATGTTACCAAAAGGTACTTGTGCACATTAGCACGGAGTCTGTGGAGGAAATAAGAATGCTGATATGAATTATAAAAGTAATAATGGTAAAAAAAGGAGCATTAAGAGAGGGAATAGTGGCACTGGACCAGAGGGTGGTGTACATGAACTGTATATGCAAACAGGAGCTGTATTTGTGTGTGAGAACAATAAGCCGTTGTACCTTAGCAGCTATTTGAAGAACAGTGAAAAGACGCTACTGCTGCTAATTGTTTCGTTTCCAATTTCAAAATTTTCTAGCCAGGTATTGCTGTATATTGTAGTGTGAATGTTGTAACTCTGGAGAGAAAACTGCAGTCTGAAGAGAGTTGTTTATGGCAACCACAGTGAAGTATATAACAACAAACTGTTTAAAAACAGTTCTTAGCCTTTTTTATTGGATTAATGGTTTTAAAGAACTTTGCTTGATAGTAAAATCAAAGTAGTTGTTACCTTTTATAGTTTATATTTGTTTCATAGTGGAGATTAGTTCTGGATATTTTTAAGATAAAAGTTGGTAGCTTGGGACAGCAAATGATGACTAATTAGTGGCTATTTAAACACGGATAATTTGAAGGCTAGATCATCTCCCTGAAGTCATAAATTCTAGATGAAAGGGGAGGCTTGCCTCCAATTAAAGCATCAATGCAGATCAAAACGCATCTAATTGAAGCAATGTACCAAACCCAGTTACACTGTTTACTGCCTACTGTTAGGTCAGTTATTATTCAGATTAGTTTGTTACCCACAATTTTTAAAAGCGTCATGCTCACATCTATTATTAATGGATGTTGAGGAACTTTGCCTCTTACTCTGGGAGTTCATCTGTTGTTTTCTTCAAATGCCTTCTGTTTTGAACTAGAGATAAATAGTCGTGATTTGAATATCTCCAGAAAGTGATATTTGAAAAGCCTGAGATTCCAGTATGTGATATTTTATCTATGTGCCCTTCTTAAAAGGAACAGTCTGGCCTCAGCTCTATGAGCTCTAATTTTTGTCTGTTCTTTATAGTGAGGCAGAACAGTGTCTGAAACATCCTTTTCCAACATGTTGGTATGAAGGCATTGAAGTTTATTGTGACAGACTGAATGGGCTTAACCCAGAACTGACTGAAAACCAGCATCTAAATGCAATGGCAAAGCGATCCTGCCGTTTAAACAAACAAAAATTTCCTAGGGTATCTTTGCTCATCAGTGGCCTACCTAAAGCTTTTATAGGTAATAGAAACCCAGTGAATTACTACTGCATGCTAGTAAATTGAGGTGGAAAGATTAAATTTAAATGTCAAATACCACCTGTATGGTTCCACCCTGCTTCCACAATTTCAGCTGGCAAAGCCATATTATCCATGCACGATATCCAGAACAATAACCACGTGTTCTGTGAGCTGAATAATGAAATCTGATTTCTAGTGAATTCCTGCCTCATCCCAGCAGCTGCAGTAAATCAGCCTTCTCCTTCCATGCTTCCCATCATCTCACCCACCTCTGATGCTGCCTCCAGTTGTTGTGTATTTTGTAGCACGTGGAATATTTTTCCCCTTGCACAGAGTATCAGCCTGCCCTGCATCTGTTCTCCAGCTTGCAGTCAGGTAATATCAAAGGAAAGGAGAAATCATGTTCTGTGGGTAGTTTTGAGATCACTGGCCAGAGGTCGCCTAGATGAATATAAAATACTGCACTTTTAATGCAGCCTTTTACTGAGGTGGGTGGAATTTGGTTCCCTTTCCTCCTCCTGGCTGTTGGTTTATATACCTGATCTTTGAGACCTTTCTAACACTATGAGACCTCCTTAAAACCAGTGACTATGTTCAGAAGTTACCAGATGGGAGCAGAAGTTAGCAGGTGGGTGGAGAAGAACATGATTTCCCTTGGAAAGCAATCTTGAAAGGAAAGATGCCAAAGAATGTCCATTATTAAATATCCGTGGGGGTAGATCCCCTGCACCAGCTTTGTCAGATTAATCACTTCCTCAGCATGCAATTCCTTCTCTTTGTTGCCTTGGATGCTTCTTGAAGGCTGACAATATCCAGTTCAGGAAATCTGTTTAGGAGAATGCAAGAGGGAAGCATGGAAAATGGGAGCGTGGGAGTCTGGTCATGGAGCTGGGTCACCCAGATCGTCTCTCCTTTCTATCCTGTGTGTTCCGGGAGATGCTTTTTATCATTTTTTTGTTGCTGTTGTCATTATAATGGATATAATGTGTTTTATTCTTTTTTTGCTAAATGGCTGAAAGTCAAAGACACGTTATTATACTTGATGAATCACTGGAAAGTTGAAAATCATTAAACCCCCAGGTGCATACCATGGAGATTATTAGAAATAATGCAATTTTGCTAAGTGATTGTAACTTGTTTAACAAGTGTAATCATCAGTGTGGGTAAGAAATAACCCACAGATCCCATTTTTCAAGCAATAGGTTCATATATTGCTGAATGCCTCGGCTTTAGATCATCACAGAGCTGTGGTGGTGATGTGGTGTCTTCTTGTATGTTCTCAACTGTAGCAGAGTGTTAATTAAGAACGATGTAACCTGCAACTCCAATTATTAGTCCTGTCTGTTTAGCTGGACAGGAGCAGTGCCTTGCTTTAGTTACTTTGAAAGCTTCCATAAGAATGGTAAGATTAATGTTTTATTTTCACATCTGTTCATGAGACAGTTTAAAAATCCTGAAGTTTGAAATGCAATAGAATGTAAACAAAAAGGCTTCTGCTCATTTACATGTTAGCCAGATTTGCTAACTGATTGCTGTTTGAACCTAATCTACCACCTCCTGCTGCATTAGCTACAACAAACATTACATTTACATACTGATTTCTTATTTTGTTTTAATGTAAATAATCTGTAATTACAGTAAATTTGGACTTCTGTTGACATGAGCTTGTATAAATCTGTAAGTTTAAAATGGAAATGTTAATTACCTTGTGTCATACCTGTTTATATAAAAATCAGAGGTTTTGGGGGAAATCTCTGTGTGACCGAGAAAGAGATTGCATAGTGGGAAATACCGAGTGTATTTCAAAAAAACTGGAATGAAAAGGAGCATTTACATATCATTGTTTAAGGATTTACTTTTGGTGACAGATTCTAAAATACTACTAAAATTTTAGAGAAAAATGCTATTGAAGAGCAAAGTATATAAAAATTGAGAGCATTGATGCCATCACTTAACAGCAGATAGAACCAATCTGGTTTGCATGTCCAGGTCTCTTGCTAGAACTGGTCAGAGCAATGACTGTGGTCAGGTCTCTTCTTTGTCCTTGAACTTCCTCTTTGGGAGTACCTCAAATGGAGGATTGGTGCCCAAAAATACAAGTTCCCTTGCCTCCTGTGCTGCACAGCAAGTGCAGAATCATTCAGCTGAGGTAAAAAGGTGGTAATGGCAGTGTATCCCCTATCAGCAAATGCTTTTGAAAGCTGGGGTTTGCAGTAGGGGAAAAAGGTTCTAGTAAGTGTGGCTTACTTTAGTCCTCTTTCTAGAATTTCGTTTTCTTTTCCCACTAATGAATTCTCAGATTAATTGAATTCTCTTAGCTCTGGTGGCAACAAAGAAAAAGAAGGAAAAAAAAATCTGTCTTGTCTTTAATAAGGCCTAGAGTTTGACCCTGCATTTTTTTCCCCTTTTAATATAGGTATTTTATTTGGTAGTCAAATTATTATACCACAAAGTTATTGTAGTCAGCTATAACATTTGTAGGAAAATGAAACAGCTGCAAACACTGAAGCCAAAATTTTAGAGATGTGCATTGTATTCAGTCTTCTCAATACACTTATGTGGACCTAAAAAGAGATAGGAATAAACTTCAGCTTAGCGTCAGTGAGAAGTTTCCTTTAAATACATTTTTCTTGTAAAATTTATCATTGTCTTAATGGCTGAAATACGATTTTTGGTCCAAGTGCTTTGGGGTGACCTGCATGCCCCTTTGCTGGAGGAAATGATTATGGGAGGGGCAGACATCTCTGGCTGTGTGTTCCCATCAGCTCCGTCCCACACAGGAGGGTGGACACCGACCCTGGCATCAGTGACCCATCAGATGTGACATCAATTCCTCCTCCCCTTTTACTCCCTAGTGGACGCTGTCCAAGCTTTACAGCTGTCAGACCATGTGAGATTGTGATGTAGGAGCTCCCAAGGACTGGAGCAGTTGACCAGTGCATTTCTGTATAAGCAGAAATAATGTTCCTCATTTTGTTATTTTTCTGAAGAAAAAGCGAACAATTAACCATGCACTATATTTGCTAACTCTTTCAAACCCAGGGTTTTTTTCAGGTTTTTTTTTTGGTTTTTTTAGCCAGCCTAATTTTCAGCCTCTTTTTCCACTCTGTTTGTTGATGAATATGTGCTGAGAATTTGCTTGTTAACAACATACAGCTTGTGTTGCTTAGAAATCCCAGAAGTAGAGGTGTCAAAATTGTTAGTTCAAAAATTAAAGCTTTTAATTTTTAGGCACTTCATTTAAATTTGTTTGAAGAGTATTTTTTCCTTTCCAAAATACTTCCTGCTCTCACAAGTGGAAAACTTTCCCTGTGAGCGGATGCTTCCTATTAGCAAGCTGTATTTAGAGTTGTACTGAAGTGTGTGGCTCATGCATAACTGGAGAGACTGAGGGTTTGATCCGACTGGCCTGTTTCCCTCTATGTTTACATCAATTACAGAATGAAAACATGAGTCATGTTATCAGTTAGCATCTACAGATTTTCAGATAGAGTCAAAATTAGCTATAACAGAACCTTGTGTGAGTCTGTATGGGATCCAGAGCCATTCACATATGCTGTAATTAATGTTTTCAGAGCAATTAAATATGTCATTTGCCTCCAGTATTTGCTGAAAACAAATAAAAAATCAGAATCTGAAAAAGCACAGCAGGATATTTTAGTTGCTACTGAACATTTGCCAATAGAAAATATGGTTCTGGCGATACGAAACGTACGATCAAATTAGAATTATCTTTGAAAATGGGCATACAACTTTTCAGGACTGTTCTTTTTGTTTTTCCCCTTCATTTGAAAGACTGTTCTGTACTTAAAAGATTTTTAGGCTTTTTGTAGAAAATCTTGTGAAAGTGCAGAAAAATGTGAAGGAAAAAACCAGAGTCTGTCATTCTTTTAAGTGTATGTGATTAAAAAAAAATTGAATAGGCCCAATTAAATTAAATATGCCACTGAACAGGTCAAACCTGCATAACTATTGTTTAGAAACCCAAGCTGTGGTACTGTGTTGCAGCGGTTTTGTAGCATGTGTAAGATTGCGCACAGCCATAATTGCCATGTCTATAACAGAAGTCCTGCCTTCTGCTTCAAAAGGTAGATAGATACATAATTTTGTACCTAATTAAGCAGTCAAGATGCCTTTTTAATATCCAGATGTTTTACTACCAGGAAAATCAGAAGAGGATATAGTTGGCCTGTTTAAACTGTATCTTAAGATTTTTTAAAAAGCAATGACACTTTATTTTATTTTATTTTATTAAAACCTCTGTAATGTACATTTAAAACAATGTGAGCAGATCTAACTTTTCCAAATGTTCAATACTCACACAAGAAATTCAGCCGTGGTTACTTTTCCAGTTCTAATTAGCTGAGTTTATGTGCTTTAAATGAAACTAAGCAGAAGAATTTCCATTTGGTTTTGGCTTCAGGTAGCCCTAGAGAAGCAAGAGCATGCTTTGCCTTGTTCTATTTACCATCAGCTCTTAATGTGCATCATAGCTGGATATTTGGTCTGGCCATCAATATGCTGACAAGCCTATTATTAATGGCATTAGGAGTGCTAAATTCACCCGATGTTTGTGAAGATAATGGGACTCTCTCCATTTTGAACATAGTTAACATTAGAAGAGCTTTAAAGGCTGCAGTCACCTTATTAAGGAAGGAGTTCAGGAATGGCCTTTGGTCATTCTCAGCATGCTTCCTTGCGTTTAAGAGTGAAAAGAGAGATGATAATGTTGTGCCTGGACTTGTCCATGAAGAGTTTAGGGTACCCTGGGGTTTTTGCATCTAACTGTAAAACAAGCTATAACATGCTTATCCCTGATTTTCCTGTTTTTCCTTCAACCATTTCAGGGCCCTGCAGGAGTCATTAAATCAAAACTTCATGCTGATTGTCACCCATCGAGAAGTCCAGCGGGAGTACAACCTCAACTTCTCAGGAAGCAGTACCATTCAGGAGGTGAGTGCTGCTTCACAGCTGAAGAATAAATGTAGCTCATTATAGCTAATGCCAGCTCTCTTACAGGGCTTTTGCATTCTCTTGATAGATATTCCTGTATTTTACTGGTATTTTTTATTTTAATCAGCTGGATCATCAAGATTTGCTGTAATTTGATTAAAGAATTCAGTTAGAAAAAGGTGTTCTATTAAATGATACAGAAAGGATGTTTCTTTTTGTATTGGAGTACAATACAAAACACAGAAATGGCGTTTATTGAGTTACTCAAATTGCATTTTACTTGAAACCCCTTGAAGCTCCCTCTGTCTTCCCTTCTTTTAACCAGCTCCATCTCCATTTTGTAGGCACCTCAACCACTGTGCTGGTTGCTGTTGGGGTGCTGTGATTCGTACTGGCCCAGTAGCCAAATGGTTTTGTGTGTAATGGACGCTGCTGCCGTTCTGTGGAATGGCCAGCAAGGGGTGATATTGGAGAGAACTTCGGCAGAATTAAGCCCTAAAGGAACAAATATCTCTGATGTGACTCTGGACTCTCTGAATTCAGAACAAGCAGTCCGTTGCATATTTTTAGAACTCCTTTCCAAGCCCAAAGGTTGTTGTCTAGTGCTCCATGGAATATCTAATGCCAGATGTTGTGGATGTTATTTTCCATATAACCCACTGCCTTCTGGAAACTTGACAAACAACCTAGAAATGTGAATCTTCAGAATTCACATTACAAAATATTAAGATTAAATGTTTGCTTTTCAAATTAAATGTATGTTTGCTATTATTGGTCTGGCACTTCCCACAGTCTTTTAGGGTTGAACAGATTTTATTGAAGTTTTTCGTGTCACATGCTGACATGGTAGACAGAATTAATTGAAGTTCTGTAATATTAGCTATGGGAGTAGTATCTCATACAACAATGAAAAATGATCACTAACTGTTTTCATTGTGAATTCTATTATTCTTAAGATCTAAATTCTGATCTTTCCCCCAAATGAAAGCCTGTTTTCTACTTCTTATGTTTAGATCTACTATAGTAAGTTCAGTTTTGTTTTTTGTGGTGATACAAATAAAAAAGCATACTTGAATCAGTTTGACTTTTCAGGGCTGAGCTTTGACTCTCTAGAATTATAAAGAATTTGACCGTTTATGGAAATAAATCATCCAAATATGTGGTTTTAATTTTAAAACAGTGAGATTCAAAAAGAAAACACATTCACTTCGGAATATATGTATTCACTATTGTCTGTTTGGTTTTTATCAATGCTGTATCATTTACTTTTCCACTTTGTTGGTGGGTCTTACGTGGCTTAAAGGAAGCAGAAAGCTGTGACAGGGGGATCTAGGCTGCCTTTCCATGCACTGAAGTTTTCTTGCTTGTTGGTAATGGCAGGTTACAGTCATCGTATGAAATCAACATAATTTAAAAATTAATTACGATTTTTCCCTTAAACAGCCAAATAAAAACCCAACCACCACGTAACCAGCACGAGCAGAAAACCTTTCTTTGCCTTTCTTGTATCTGTCACACGCAGTAGAGTGTATAAAATTGTGAAGACCAATTCAGGGGCTAAAATGAAAGGAGCTCTGTGGCCCTTGTTGTGCAGCTGATGCTGAACAGGTGAACGTGTCTGTCTGTGCAAAGGCTCCTGGAAATCCCTGGGGATTTGGCTGAGGTAAAAAGGTTGGCGAACATTTGTCTAATTATAGAAAACAAGCACTGTTTTGAATGTTAACTCCCTAATGGCTTCTTAATTTAATTTTTTTTTTCTTTTAGCGTTGAGTAATCATTGTAACAAATCTGGGCACTCCTTGTGGTTTGGAGGAATCGGTGGTATCGTTCCTTGTCTCCTTTGTCCTCTCCAGGGACTGTTAGACTTTTTTTCTCTTCACTCTCTGGTTCACACTTTAACAAATTAATAGTTTACTTTCCTCCTGGTGTATTTTTGTAACGGTGGAGAGGCTCAGTGATGCAGTTGCCAACCACAAGAGGGCAGGAAGGACTATTCAATTATTACCTAAAAATGCCGCTCAGTGTTTTCAAATTAGCTTCTGGTATATTAACAAAAAGGACTATAATGGCCAAGTTATTGTTTGATTTACAGATAATTGGCATATTGCAGGGAGGAGACTTAATTTCACCCTTTTAAATTAAACAGGGAGATTTAAAAAGACATAAAATATTCATTAATGTTCAGTGATTATAAAGCAGTGGCATATATTTATTCTACCTTTATTACTGTTTCGATGGGAAAATACAGCAAATATTTCAGAAATCGACTTGGCCATACTGACAAGTTGAAATGTTTAAGCAGTGTTAATGCAATCTACTCACATGCCATATCCTATGCAGAAAGATTCAAAATGACTACATCAATTATTAAAAGAAATATTTAAGATTCTAGAAATGTTCTACTTCTTGCCACAGTTGGGTGCAACTGTCTCTCAAGGGCTACTGGTTCAGTGTGTTGTTGTTAGTACTGTGAATTTTAAGGAATAGATATTTTTTCCCAGGATCTCAAAAACCCCCCAAACTCGCACCAAGAACTCAACCCCACCACCCTTTCAGAGAGCAGAAATGCTTTGCAATTTGTTAAATACAAAATCCAGTGAGCTCACAACTGTGCTTTCCTAAACTACTATTGCTGCACTTCTCGGGTTTTTTTTATTGTTTAGGATGCATGTTTAATAGTAAATGATATTTGGATGAATTGTTTTTTTGAAGAAATCATGGTGTTTAATGGGGAAACCATGTGACAACATTATCTGAGAGAAGCCTGATGCTGTAGTGCTCATGTCTACTTCCAAAATTTATTGCATATTATTTTTATAGTTGGATTTTAGATGGTACTTGAAAATGCCTTTTTTTTTTTAAACAATCTTTATCAAAATAGCGAACTCTTTACATATTAAGATCTGATTTCTCATTCTTAAAAAATATAAAGTACATTCACTTATATTGTTTTGTGATCACAAACTTATACAGAATCTTTGGAAATGAAATAAAAAATTAAATGGAACTTGTCAAAAATTCTGTATATTCAATTTTAATTTTTTTCCGAGTTGGACAGGGAAGTAGTTAACTTGGAAAGTTAATAATAACACAATGGTCTAAATTGTAAATTAATCTGTGTCACAGGTTTCTGACATCTGTTTGTTCTTGTAAAATTGCAGCATTAAATTAATTCTGGGCAGATACTGTTCTGGGAAATATCATGGTTACTTTTTTCCATGATCTGCATTTTAAATTGGAAATTGGTAGGTTTTGTGCCAGTTAGGAGACTGTAAATGAATACATTTCCAGTGTATTAGATAGTTAAATAAAGACAATTTGACAAATTGAACTCCTAATACAAGACTAAAAGGAGTTTTCTATCTGAAGACTTGTTCTTTATTCTGCTAAGGTAATTTATAGAGGCTATTGGAAATTGGTGAGATTTTTTTTACTTCAGATTTGAGAAGCTTTGTGCTAAATTATTACAAGGCATTGCCAGACTCAAGATAATTTCTTTTCTATCTATTCTTACCAACTTGTTCTCATTTAGAAATGAACATTTCTGCTACTTTTCATTTTTGCAAGTTGTAGTTTCATTATTTGACAGAAATGAAGGAAAGACTTTTTCAGAAGGGGGTAATATTTAAATCTGTGTTAAAAGCAAGTTTGTGTTCTGATCCTGGAGCAGACAAAGTAATTTCTGAAAAACTTAATGGACTTGAGTTCTTGTCACAATAATGTGCTCTACACTTTTTGTTTTAATCAGTGACACAGAAAAAAATAATCAAACATTTTTAACAAACTGGATTGCTCCATTAAAAACAAGGACTTTACATTTGTCTATTTTACTCTTTTGATACAGACTTTGAAGCCTTTTTGTGATTCCTATGTGCAGGATTGCAAAAATATCCAGTGTACACAAGCTGGGGCTGCTGCAGGGTGGATGAGCGATAAATGCTGAACCCTCAGTCCTCTCTCAGATTGGTGATCTTGTAACTGCTGGAAATTCCAGTTGAGAATACTCTCTAGAGCATGTACTGGGCACTAGAATTCTTGGTAAAACATCAGATCTGTGCAAACAATGCAGAGAAGGTGTCTTTAAATACTGGCTGCCTCTGCATTGCTGCCTCTGCTCTTTATTCCGTTCCTTTAGCCAATAACTTCGGCAGAGGCTGCCTGCTCAGCATCCCTGTCACCTGTGCTAGGTAATATATTTGTTCTCTGTTCCCTACGGACTCACTGGCTAAGGTGGAGTATGGAAAGCGATGTGTCCAATAGCCCTCTAGGCAGGAGGAGGAACTATTTGTGCACACAACTGCCTGGGCTGAGATAAACTGCAAATTCTGTGTTGACAGACCCTAGTCAAATCCTTTGTGATGAATTTCTTCAAACTTTTTTCATGAGTGGATGTCAAACAAGATGCAAAATTACCATTATGAACATGCAGGCAGAAGCCTCATTTAAAAGACCCAAATAAATGTAATATATAAATATAGGTAGGCTGATGAATTACCTGCAGCTGGCAGAAAAATAATCCGGCTGAAGGTCTTGTACCTTTTTCAGGTCTGCTTTTTGGTGTCTGAACAAAATATTTTCAAGACAGTTGTTGCTGAGTGAGATCATTCAAAGTAAACATCAGACACTGACACAGAGACATGAAATGCATATATAAATAATGTTACTCTTCTTAATGCTGTAGCGAAATAATGACAATAAAATACATTTACCAGAAATAGATATACCCAAATATTGTTCATATATTAATAGTTTCAGAAACGTTGTTGTTTTATGTTTTGACATTTTGTACTTGCTTTAAAATTGTTGAAAACCACTGTTGTAATAAATATCAGTAACTAGCACTTTTTGGATTTCATCGGAGGTACACAAATGTTCTATTGTTCAAATACTTCTAGTATCAGACAAGCTATTAAAATACATGGCTATGCTTACTGTACTCGAGAACCCTATGTTTTTGTGAAATTTGAGCATTTAGTTTGCTTTTTAAAGAAATCTGTCATCTTAAAATTATACTCAATTTGTAGCCGATTGTAACAGCCGAATACATAATTTAAACATCACTGTGATCGCCTCAGTGTTCTGCAGTGGTAAATGAGGACCTGCTAGCAAGCCAGGCTTTGACTTTCCCAGCGAGGAGAGAAAAATCTATTTCTAAAAAGCTATGTCAACTTCTTGATTTGGCTTTTTGCCTTTGTGTTATAGAAAACTGGCACATTCCTAAAGTAAAATGTATTCGCTGAAAGGAATCCTTGATAAACTTTTTGTAAGCGATCATGTGTTGGGAATTATATGAAGTTCCTTGGGAAATAAAGAGAAGATACCTTTTAGGTACCTGTTCAACAGTGATAACTTTATTAGGCACTTAAAATATCTTAATACCTGACTGAAGAGAGCTGTTTTGATGATATCCCATTGGAAAATATATATAACTATTTTTCTTTTTCTGCAACAGAAACAGCAGTAAGAGATAAAGAAAGGGCACTACTTCTCACTTAATTATGAAACTTAATATATTCCTGACTGAATATGTTTCATAACCTGTAATTTGATTTTGGTGGGTTTGGATGTGCATATCATTAAAGAAACGATCTTCAGTTATTAAAAACTAGTAAACATGGACATTTTTATATGCAAGAAAAGGCAGAGAGTAAATAATTGCACTGGTGACCAATACTGTAATAATCCTGTTTTACAATATGCACTTGACAGGTTGTAATAGTGCTAATTGAAGAGACTAATTCACACTTGCTTCATTCTATTCAAAGGCAAAATCAGCAGCTTGTTTTGCTTTTGACCAGATGGTCCTGATGAACACCTACTGTGCACTTTAAGTGCTTTACTAGAATTACAAAGGCTGGGGGCTGCATCCGACTCAAAATGATTTGAGAAGAGAAAAAAACCTCACTGCTCAATGGATTTGGTGCAACTAAATTAATTCTAGTGGACCCATTACACATTGAGCCCCCTTTTCAAAGTGCTGAGCCTCCTCGTTTGTTCTGTAGCAATGAGAAAGTGAAAGGCAGATTACTGCAAACAGAAATAAAAAAAAAGTGCTGTGAAAAGGAGAAAAGAGGCCTTGAAGCCTTTTCATATCATTTGGGTTTTTCAAGTGCGTTATTTTTGGGGAGGGTGGATGTATGAAAAGCCAATTGGAGTTTTTTTTGTTTTAAAGTGCGCTATTTAAGTACTATGAATATAAAAGCAAGAGCAACAGTTGACTGAGTTTACTGTGGTAAAGCTTTGTGTCTAAGGATGAATCAAATTCATTATAGTCAATGCTTTGTATTTTCATATGAATGTAGGGTTAGTTTCACAAGACTGTGTCTGTTTAGGATAATTATAATTTAATATTTTCCTTTCATAAAGTTATCACTGTAGTTTATCTAAAATTTGCTGAAAGCAAGGTTTTTTCCTTGCATAAATTTAGAAGCACCCAGAGAGTTTAAAACTCCAAAGGAAACTGTTTGATTTGCAAGGGAAGGCGAGGCAGGTTCCAATAGCACAGATTATTATAACTAATTAGAAGTCACACATCTGTTAACATTCAGTTTGTCAGCACTCAGTTTAGTGTGTGTGTGTTTATATCTCTTCTTCTTTTCTCTCCTGCTCTGTCTCTATTCCCCTCCATCTGTAAGTGTAAGTTCGGTTGAAGAGAAACTCTCAAAGGATAAGGATCAATTTATTTGAATTTGAAAATAATGAGGAGTCATTGTTATGATTTTGGTTATGGGTTTGGCTCTGTAAATGCTCAGTCATGTGAGCTGTCCTTATTTTAGAAGTAATCATGTTGAATTGAATGGCTTTGCTCATGTAATTTAAGGATGCTAAGGATTTTGGGGATCAAGACCTAATTTAAAACCTTGAATTTTTTAAAAACTGCAATTAAAACCATCGCTTGCTATTCTGATTTTGAATATTTGCTGTGTTTTACTTTCGGGTTGGTGAATTTTTATGCAAGGCTTCTATCATAATGCTAGCTATTAAAAAGGTGTTAGCATGAAATGACAAGAAAACCTAAGCAGCTTTATGAACATATTAAACAGCTCTGTCCCCAGCTCCTGTGCTATTCAGAGTGGGAAAGCAGCGCTCTGTAGCTAAATAGCACAGTGCTGTTATCTGTGTGAATTATAGTTAGTTGAATCACAAATGAAAAATTCAAGTTAGCATTTTTTTGCAATTAAAAAAAATTAATTTACAGCTTGTAAATTAAAGTGGTTTAGAACATGGTTTAACCTTTCTATCCTGTGTTAACTATAATATGATCACTTCTATTATTGCATGATATACACTTATATTAAAAAAACACATTCGTTGAATTGCTGATTTGTTTTCAAACAATGAAATTTGTATTTGTGCAAATTATAGTAGGCACAGTGTTCTCTCATGTTTTCTCATCAAACAACCCAATTATACTTATAAATAGTGAGGTGCTAATGAACTGTTGTTCTGGAAAAGTTGATTTTTTTTTTTTAACTTGGGTAAGAAAGGAAACACTTCACAATTTTAGAGTGCTTGCTTGGTGAGAAAATATTTGAAAATATTTTACTTATGTAAATCATGTTGGTGCTATCACTTTTAAATACACAACAGAAGCTAATCTAAAATCCCCATCAGTTCATATGGAGCGTAACTACATGCTTGACATTGTAAATTGCTCACTTAATTGGGAACTGGGGATTTACTTATATTCATTAAGTTACAGAAGTTGTTTCCTAAGAGCTAATATTTCAGCTTGAAGTTTATCACTGCATTCACTGAATAGAACGAGGTCATTTTTTGCATAGTTGTGATGATAAGGATATTTAAAGTAATGGTTGTGGAGTTACAACACCAAAATGGTCAAAAGTACCTTGAAGCAGCAGTGTAATAATAGTGCTCCACTACGTTGCTTTGTAATTACTATGCAAAGAAAACACTCAGTTGCTGTTCCAACTGTGAATTAATAATGTTTGTCCCATCCATAACGTCTTAGTGACAGAGGCACCGTCTCTGTAGTAAACCTGTTTTTAGGGTTTTTCAGTTATGTTCCTGTATCTCTGTAAAACATGATTTGAAAAGTTATCCTTTTGGTTTTGTACCAGGAATCGTGGGCATAAATTGGAGAGCCTTGCACTCATTTAAAGGATAAAATGGCCTCGTAATCACCCGCAAGAAATCCCTGTTACTGTTTTTAAAAAGGGTTATAGCAGCTCTGGGCAAATATTTGCAATAAGTGGCAAAATTTATGCCTTGCTTTGTGGTAGTTGCGTGACCAGACAGTGGGGCATAGGATTGTTTTCAGGTTTTTACAGCTGCAGGGAAAAAGCATCTGTTCCTAGAAAAGCCTTCATTGTTTAATTTTGACACTGACTTTTCCATGCTGCTTGTACCAGTCTCTGGATTAGGTGCCACTAAGATAAAATTTGTTTTAAGTTGCTCCCAAATGCAGCTGTCACTATACGCAGCCTTGTAGCTTAGGCAAAGGAGACATAATCAAAACAAGCATTTTTGTACAAGGTCATTTGGTAGACTGGGAAAGCTCAGAGCAGGATTTTTGACAATATTGTATCTTGTGAGTATCTTGGCTATTAGCTTTTGTGTTTGTTTAATAATTCTGGTGATCACTAATGTATATGACTGCCTCAGAAATAATGAAAGGATTTTTTTTAACTGCACTGCTTTTCTTCACTTATACTTTATATTAAATTTCTTTTGATTGAGCAGTTTCTCTGGTATTCTGTTACATAAATCCCATGTATGTTTATTTGTATCTCTGTATCTCTACAGTGAAATGGGATGATTTACAAAAAGCAGGGAAAATTGACATTTTTGAAAGGGCTTCCATTTCTTTCCTTCAAAGTTTCCAGTGAATTAAAAATGAAAGAGCACTTCATTTTATGTATCCCAGAGTTGTGTTAATTTCTACCCAGCTGGTGTCAACTGATTGATACAAAGCCAAATTTGTGACTGCCTGCATTACAAAGTCTGTAATTTGCTAATGAATTATGATAATAATCTTTCATCACACATGAAAGATTTAGACAAACAATTTACTAACTATATAGTTTGATCACAATTTTTGGGTTTGTACCAAGCCTCAAATCTAATTTTATTTTTCCCTGTCTAGTTTAGCAGACCAAAGTGAACTTACACTTACCTTGTTTTGAAAGCAATGATGCTGGGAAGTTACACGGGGATGATGGGGGGACAGTGGAAATGACACAAACTTGCAGTGTAAATATCCATATTTAATGTATAGACAAATCAAACTGCCCAGTTTCCAACTAGAGGAGCATCGCAATAGGCATGGCCCAAGGAATTATTTGAGACTGCATCCACTGTTGTGGGGACATAGAAATAAATTTAAGAAGGCTACAGATGTTTCTCAAGTTCAACCTCCTCCGGGTATGGTGGAGGCAAACTAATTAAAACACAGCTAGACAAAGCCATAAGGACAAACCGTGCTTAAAAAGAATGGAAAGGAAAACCAGATCTTTCAGAAGAGGAGCAGCTGCCACAAGATCTGTCAACTTGAATGAAGTTTGGGGTTTCCTGCATGTCAGGTCAGCAGAGTTGATTTTGAACACTCTAAGGACCCTCTGAGGACAATGTTCACAGGACATGAGTGCACCATAAGTGTCTTCCTTTATGAAATCTGCCCATTTTCGATCAGATCATCCATCCTCTGACCAAAGATTAATTCCCAGTTCTGTAGAACTTGCTCCTGTACACAGGAAGGAGGAGAGGAACTCAGTGTTCCGTGCCCTTTTCTGTTTCTCAAGATCAACAGAGCTTGCAAAAAAAAAAAAAA
>WBMY01017034.1:1102291-1127291 GCA_013397315.1 Donacobius atricapilla
AAAAAAAAAAAAAAAAAAATCTATTGATCATTTTTCCACTTTTTTTGAGCTCAGTAGGATGAGTTTAAGTAGGTAGTGTTTTGATGTCCACTCTCAGAGAACAATCAACCAAACACAAAACCCCACAAGACCTAGCACGTATGTCCACTGTTGCCATTTTTATGTGGATGGAACTATTTGCTTTGGTGGTTTCTGGCTTGGTGTGCTTTTCCTCACACCATGAGTGACCCAAACCAGCTGGTTTCTCATCCCAAAACCACACTGTATGACTGCCCCAAACAAAATCACACTGAGATTCCTGTTGCTGCTGTTATATAAAGTACTGTTTGACTGGTGAAAATATTTAAAAAAACAAAGAAACAGGTAGTAAAGTAGGACAACCAACAGTGTCAAGAAAACACCATCCAGAGCGGGGCCTGTGAAAAGATTAGGAAAAGAGCTTTGGGGTGGGTGCTGCCTGGAAAGGGGGTTGAACTGTGACCAAAGACTTTGTTGTTGCTTTATTATGTTGTTTGTCCTTATCATATTTAGGGAACTAGAACTTTATGGATAACGAGGAATGTGTTCATGAATCACTTCTTACTGCATTAGGTTAAAAAGAAAAGTTCTTAAGCGTGGTTAGAGGTTTTTTTGGTCAAAGTTCCTGATTGTGCAGAAAAGTGGGGAGGGAGGGAGGTTTAAACAACAGAGATTTGGTGTATCAAGACCTTAATTCTCACCACTCCTTTGTCCCCAGGCAGGTGATTCTATCTTGTAGCTGTTACCTGGTATGTGTAATATCTAGTAGCTCTCTTGAAAATAATGATGTTACTGTAATTTGGAAGTATAGACTAGCTGAGGACCTTCACAATATTGGAAACAAATAACCATTTAAAGGATAAAAGGGAATGAGGAATAGAAAGAACAAGGATTTTTTTACCTTTTTTCTACAATTTCTCTATAAGGAAGAGAGATCTTCCTACAAATATATACTAATGAAACAGCAGTAAGTCTGTCTGATATCATGTGGCAGAGCTGTGCATGCCTTACTCCAACCCCAATAACCCAAGGATTGACTTAATTTCAGTTATTTTGTTCACAGCGTCAGGGTACCCCAAATATCTCTGCAATTTCTTTTAGGAGAAACAGACAGGTTTTATATTGGTCTTATTTCACTCATTTCTCATGACAAGCTACCTTTTACTGAACTCGGTGACTGTAACACATTTATTTAAGAAACATTGTGAGCTGTGTTTGTGTCCTGTTATTGATTTCTCTGTAACTGTAAGCTGAATTTCAGTTCAAAATCTCCCCTCTGTGTCTTGCATAAACTTCTGTTTGCATATACTCACAAAGTTCCTCTTTTAAGGCAAGGACTTATTCCTGAATAATTCAAAAGTGGGGAGTGTAAGAAGTGCTTGGATTAATCTGCAGAGGGTTTTGTGTGTTGACAATTTCACCAATAACTAACAGTCTCTTTCACCCACTCTGCTTAAAAGGTCTTGGCTCTTTTTCATTCTTTGCATTGACCTTGGGCTGGCAGAGAAAAGACCAGACTGCAGCTGAGGGCTCTGACCACAGGGCAGCCTAGGCCAGGACCAAGGCAAACAAAATGGAGAAGCTCTGACATTCACAAAAAGCAGCACCGGGAGAGTGGAAGAGGACACTTTTTTGGTAGTACAAAGCAATACAGTGAAACTTCTCACCCTGACACAGAAAGTAAACTGCCAAGTCAGGCAGGTCCACGTTAATTTTCAAGGATGGCTCTTGTGAGGCCAGTGGAAAATATGTAAATTCTCTAGATCATTCTGTGAGGTTTGGGAGGAGCTGACAGTTTCTTTTTTGATGAACTAAGAGCAATAGACTGAGATGAAACTTGAGGTGCAGTGGAGGTGCCTTTACTCTCCTCCTTAAATCTTCCCACAGACCGAGTTGCAGTTCCCAGCTGCGGCTGCATTAGCACAGAGGACAGTGCAGTGAGAGGTCTGCAGAGAAAACCTGTTTGTGGAAAAGATCCCTGATGTTTATCTGTTTGGGCATTTTAGCAATGACCATTTCTAGCTGGTCCTGTGGATCGAATGTTTCTTATTAAATGAAATCTCAAAATTGTGCCTCTACTCTTTTACTTTGGTCTTAATAGTAACTGGTTTGCCTGCTCAGCCTGTGTTGTCCTCCCGAGCTGAGGTGCGCAGTAAGGTGGAGAGGTGGGCGGCTTAAGATTAGGAGTGTGTGTTTGAAGTGGAACACCAATGCAATTCCATTTTACAAGGGCTGGATCTACATCAGTCCCTTGGTGCAAATCAGTACTTTCAAACCCTAAAGCATTGGGAAGCCGCCATTGTAGCAGCAACAGTGTCATTTAAAAAATAATTTTGTAAACAGAGGTGGTAGAATCTTTTGAGTAGGAACAAATAAATGAAAGATTGAGTGGAAAGTGCATGTGTTGGGTGTTTTCAACTCACTGCAGAGCAGCCATGCAAAGAATCGCGGTGAGCACTAAGACAAGCTTTTTAAATACCCAAAAAGAAACAGTTTTCCCCTTAGAGAAACGTTGTGTTTTGTTAATTTTCTTCCTTAAGATCAGTTTGAGGTGAGGAACAATAAAACTTGGAGATTAAATGTTTATGCTGCAGCCTAAGTGCAAACTGTTTGAAGTAGAGGATAATTTTAGCATAGTCCGAAATAAGCATCTGTTGTGTCAAGCAAGACATTTCAGACATCTGAAAATCAATTTCAGTTCTCATTTTGTGTCTTTTGCCTTGTGTCAGTTTTTAGGTCAGATCTAGGATCACTCAGATATGACTTACAAAATTTGACAGTCACCCAACTGAATTTTTAACTCTATAGGTCCTTTCGCTTGTTTAGTTAACAGTGTCCTTTTCTCTTCTTTTTCTTTTTCATCTTCTTTTGAAGTTTCTTTTTTCATCCGTTTATTTGTTGTTGTTGTTCACATAGGTGTTTTCTTTTGTACTGCTTTCTCATTTCTGCTTTTCATCTTCTGTTTTATTGACTTTTGAAGGTTTTAATGAAAACAGTTTTAGGAATTTCTTAATTTCTACTTGTTTAAATGAAATATCAATATCTGGCCCAACTTTTCTAAGTACTATTTTCTCCTGACAATGCAACACAGAAAAAAGATACTCTAAGTCAGAAACTTTTAAAGTATTGTTCTTTTTATACTTTTTTTTTCAGAATACCCATGTGTTGAATTATACTTGAAAGCTGTTCTTGTGCGTCAGTATAGTGGATGTTAATATTTCAGACTGAATTTTCACCAATTATTATCTGAATATGAAATGGAAATTCTTTTTATCAACTATCTTTTACTGCTGGTGTTAATTGTAATAGTTAAAAATATTACACATTCTCAGGATTTAGACAGGAATTATTTGTACATTTTTGATGTCATCTTGTTGGTATATATTTTACACACTGAATTTGCATAATTATGAGTATTCTTGTGGTTCAGAGGAGAAGCTGTTAGTATGGATCTGTCAAATAGTTGTTTTATTAATTTATTCTCAAGATAAAACCAGAGAGAGTAGCAGAATATGTAAATGAGCAGCTTCTGATGCTATAACTTGTCAAATAACCATTGATGCAGTATAGCTGAGCAAACTGTTTCAGTGTGTGCATATACAGTAGGTATTTCTCTCCAAATTAATATTTGCATTTGAAATATGAGTGTAGTGCAAATATATGAGAAGTATATAACAATTAATAATATTTTGTGCTTGATGTTTACATATTATGTGCTCTGTATTTTAATTCTGAATGTTATCTGCTTCTTTGATAATTTTGAATTAGTCTTCCAAATGTATTGATTTAAAGGAATTTATTACTTAATTATTAAGGTTTGATAGGCATTTATGTCCTTGAATCTGGTTGGGTTTGGTCAGTAGTTAGTTGGCATTTCTTGAGGTTGCCATTTTGATTTCACAGTTTTTATTGATTTCATGTAGAAAATTCTTACCTTCATTAATGAGTAAGTAAAAAAAGTTGGCATGTTCTTCAAGGTTTTAGTGTCCTCTCAGAGATTTCATTCCATGATGACTTTCTTCTTTAGCCAAAAGGACTTTGGATGGTTCCACAGACAAAAAAAAAATGCTTCTCAGACTTTTTAAAAGCTCTTTCTCCATTTCTTGCATTCTTTTGTTCTCCCATTTGTGAATCATTGTCACCTTACTGTAATGCAATTGGAATAAGATGAAAAAAGTCTGTTTTGCACTTTCTTCTTTGACTGCTTGGCAATTTAAGTGTAGTATTAGGAATTGCTAGAAAGTAATACCTTGATACCTTAGCAATTGCTAGAAAGTTTAGTGTTCATATCATGAATAGAAATATGCTCCCACTAATAATTTCTCTAAGCATGTTATTCATGTTCTTTCACTGTTAAAATTGATGTGTTGGGGTTTTCTTTTTCCAGTGTAATGATAAATGTCACTGTTCTGGAANCTGAAGTGTTGGGGTTTTCTTTTCTAGTTCTTTTTCCAGTGTATATGATAAATGTCACTGTTCTGGAAAAGGTGTAAGAATACCATATCATGAAGTTCATGGTATTTTGAAGGAGTTCAGTGTTTCTACAGTGGTTCTGTGCTCTCAGGGAGATGGATAAGGGATTTGGAGCAGTGTTGATGCAAAACAAAGGTAGCTTTATTCCCAAAATGCGGCTTTTTTGGTCATTTTATGAAAAATGAAGACCTTCTAGCATGATACTTCGAAGGCCAATTCTGCCTCAGAAATAGGATGTAGTTCCCACAAAACTGTTGCTGCTCTCTGGGACTCGTGTCTTGCCCTCCTCGTAAAGGTGTTCCCAGAGCTTGAGGGTGGGAGAAGGAGGAGGAGAGGATGAGCTATTCTCAGCAGCCCTTTGCTCTTAGACTTCTGGTTTGGATTCTAGCTGGGAGTCGATGTCATTTACAGCTGCATTTAACTCCCTGTCGCCCTGCTCCCCTCTTGCTCCCGTCGTGCTGCTTTGAAGGCAGCCCCTGGGGTCAGTGCCAGCCTGGCTTGTGCACGAGCTGAGCCACTGCTCAGAGAGGGAGCCTGGGAGGCAGTGCAGAAGCAGAAGCCAGGCAGACCTGTCAATGGCTTTTTTTTTCCCCTCTCTGAGTGTTAATTGTGGTCACAAGAGTTAAGTGTTGCTGTAAAATTAACATCTTGGTATTATGTATTTATTATCCACCGTGTAGCTTCAGTGTCAAGTTTACCCAGCAGACAAGTCAAAACAAGATCATTTTTTCCCTACTGCTGCTATGGCAAGTCTCAGCCTGGGATCTCAGAAAATCACAGTGTTCCTTCTAGTTAGCAGCTAATAGGAAACAATAAAGATTTAGGGTTCACAATTTAATTGGCACTGATGCTGATGCAGGAAGAACAAGCTGCACATGGTTTACTCTTCTGAAGCTTTATTGATTCTTTTTTGAAAGGAAAGCTCTGATGAAAGTAAAAAGAGGCATTTAATTTGCAAGTATTTCTACACAGTTTTTATACTGAAATGGGCTTTTCTGTCCTCCTCTATCCCTGCACAGTAAAAATGCCTTAAGATCTTCTGAATCAGAGACAGATACTGAAAAATAAAAATTAAGATAGTAATTTCTACTTTTCATCTTGTTCATTTGGGTGGCATTGCAGCTTTCTTACAGGTTAATTTTACGTCTTTCCCAAGGCTAATGTCTCATATGCAGTTGTAAGCATTTTTAAGATGATGTAACATTAGCATATCCTCAAAATCTCCATCCCAGATTCTAGCCTTTCAGTGACCTCTTTCCAAGGATCAGATCTGGAATATCAGTCTCAAAGACGTGGTGATAAAAACAGAAGCTTCCTGTTTTTCTGACATTGCCTTATACCAAAATGTAGAAGCAGGATTTTTTTTCATCACTTACGTAACTGAACTTTTGAGTCTCAGTGAGTAACTGTGGGTTTTTCTTCAGACACAGACTGATTCTACGCTTTCAGAGTCTACAGCAAGGTCAGAGATGTGTGGCAGAACCAACTTCAGATGTCTTGGAATGAATTCCTGCTTCCACAGCTTCCTTGCAAATCATGATAGAGCCCTTGGGTTATCATCACTGCCTAAGCCACCATAGTTGAACTTCCATTTAATAGCTGATCTCTCAGTCCATACTTCCAAAGAGTTTTGAAAATTTTGGAAAGGAGTGATATATTCCCCTTCCAATCTCATCTCTCCATTTCTCCATAGCTTTGGTGACAGATTACACCCATTTCTCCTGCTCTGGATTTGCAATTTAAAATGCCTGTCATTGTGACAGCATGACCAGCAGCTCTTAGCTTTTTGTTGGCTTTCTGCCATCCCTGCCATGTGTTTTCCTGCTGCTTTTCAGGAATTTGTTTTCATGAGACATCTGCAGGCAAACCTTTTCTGGGACTTCTAATCCATTGGGCGTTGGTAATGGCCTCTTATTTCAAGGGAAAAGGATTTTACAGAAACTATTTGAAGTATCCAAAGTCAATACAAGATCATGGTACTTTTCTTTAAAACAGTGTCCAAAAGCCTTTTTTTTTTGCATTTATGTGGAGAGTTTTAATGTTACTGAGCCGGTTTTGCTGCTGGAGGAGGTCATTCTGTGCCAGATTCTGGTCTGTATACATTGGAACTCAACTTTTTTTGGTTCTTATTGAGTCAGGACTGCTGTTCTTGCATGTGTTACATAAAAACACAAGGCTGCTACGTAAATTCACCAAATTTATTGTCATCAGTCATGCTTTCCATGTGACTGGATACATACAAAGCTTTCTGACCCTTTTCTGATGGTTGATAGCATGTGTGCTTGAGCCTTACATACCACAGTGTCATGGTGATCACACTTTAAGAAGTGATCAGACGCCTGACTTCTCTCTTAGAAAGCGTTTGGCCTGTCAGGAAAGGCCCATTCCCTTCTTACACATCCGTGTGACTGCTCAAGGGTCGCGTGTCCCATGGATTCGGAAAATTTCTAGGGAGCAACCCGGGAGGATATCTTCAAAATTGTCCAGGTTGTGGTTTCTCAAGGCTGATCTAGTTCCACATACAACAAACAAAAGTGCTAATAAATCTATTGTAGTTCTTAAGCCTCTCTAGCCTGCCTGTTATATACATTGGTCTGTTGGATGTGCCTCTAATTAATTTTCTTCTAAGTATTCTCACTTAGATCATGAAAGAAGTGATTATGATTTCACTGTCCTCTTTGAAACACTTTAGGTCCAGGGCATACACTCTGGGCAGGTGAGTGACCAGTGAAATCTCAGTCCTTTCTTCAAATTTCCAGCTTGTTATTGCTGGACTTTAGTAGATTTGTCTTCCTCATCTCAAATCCCTGGTCCCATTGATGAATGTGGATGCTTTCAGGGCTAGGGGATGTTGCTTGGCTCCATCAGAGGATGTTCATCCTAATAGGGAGGAGAAGTCCTGGAAACTCCAGAAGGTACATCTGAATGACCTGGTTTCTGGTAAAGTCTAGATCCTTGTCTATTGTGAAAACTTATTTCCAAGGTATGATGTCTGGATATTACTGCAGAGCTCTCAGATATCACTTTGTTACCCAATGAATCTGTCACCTCACCCTCTTGGCCATTAGTAGAAACAAAGACATTTGCTGCTTCAAGCAGCACCTCCCTGGTGCTGATAAAGAAATGTCCTTCCCGGTCTGCTTCCTTTGTCACAGTTGCAATGAGGCAAAAATCATCTTGGACTATGTGAAAAATAAAGACGTGGGTGTAACTCTCTTGTTGCTACAACAGAATAATAAAAAGGCTGTGTGGGAGCAATTCATTACTCTTTCCTTTCAAGCACTTAAAAGAAAAACAGAGCTGAAAATATTTCTTTGGGAGATACTGAAATACCTCATTAGTTCTTTCTTTTTATTGGCTATTGAGGTGACAATTCTGTAACAGGAATGAACGTGAGGATGAATTTTGCTTTGATTTATAGAAATGTGTTAATTTGAGCTGAATAGATCTTTTCAGATCTTAATATTTGTTATCTGTGAATCTTGTTTTGTAATACACAGTTTCTAGTTTTATTTAGATAAAGGAATTGTGATGGAGACTGTGTTGATTCTGTGCAGTATTGAAAGTGTTTTGGGGAAAACGAATTGCTGAGATTCACTAATCTGTAATTTAAGGTTTTGTTTTTTTTTTGTCAAATGAAATAGTGTTCACTGCTTATGTAATAGGTATCGAATTGCATGTCAAGCTAAGACTGAAAAGTGTGGAGAAAATAATACGTATGTTTAATTAATTAAGTTAACCTGCATTCAAGTCTTTCCATTTCAGTCTGATGACAAGCTTGCACAATAGAATAGTGAAAATGAACAGAATAGCTTTATATTAGCTCATTTTCTGAAGCAATCATTAAGTTTTCTGTTGTTGTTCCGCAGCAGATGAATGGTGAGCTTTGTAAAGACTGCAATCTGCAGAAGAGGTAACTCCTGTAGTGTTTTGGTCCAACACTAATGAAATTGCATTTAGTTGTATATTCAAGAAATACTGACTCCTCCATCATGGAACAGCTTTGTGTGTTTCTGGGTCACTCAGACCAGACTATTCATGAAGGTGGCTGCTGCTGAAGACGCAGTAAATAAACTCACTGCACTGAGAGACACTCAGCTGTGCACTCCTCTTAGAGGAACAAGATAATGTATTTTTCTTTTAATATTTTGGAATGCTAAAGGAAAATGTGATTTCAATATTGTAGACTTCAATATTGTAGACTACTTATGTTTTTAATTTAGGCTGTTCAGGTCTGGAAGCTAGTCCAGTTTAGGAAAAATGCCCAAACCAGAGGTTGCAGGACTGGGTCCCTAGCAGCACTTCTTTTCTTCATAAATGCTTGCTGTTCATAAAGAAAAGTTCCTCACTTGAGAGGCTTGCAGACAATTTTTGTCTTCAAACTGATCTATAGATTTCACAGTTACTGTTTATTTTCATTCTCCAGTAACACTTTCCCTTCATCTTCCCATGTCTGCACCTGTGTAGAACTTGGACCTCAGGTTTTTGAGTGTTGCTCTTGGCTTAGTGTGTTTATTTTGACTGTTCCTAATATTTTTCTGTTATCTGATAACCTGACAATTTGAACTTTACTAATTTGCTTTTCCCATCAACTTTTTGTATTCTACAAGTACTTATGACTCATGTATACTTGTTCAAGTACTGGCTTGTTTGGGGAAAAGACAAATAAAAGAAAGAAGAGCCGGAGAGAATGCAGATTGGGCTTTTTGGCCAGGTTGCAGCTGCTTTTTTCAACTTTATTCTGTTTTTTGAGGAAATGTGGTTAAATATTTTTAAATATACTAAAAGTAGTATTACTCATGAAACCAAAATGAATTTGTATGGCTTCTTTTGGTAGACATAAAAATCTATATTTGGATTGTACGTTTACCTGACTCATTTTGTTAACTCAATGGAATTTCATTTCTGCTTCACTCACAGTCTTAGTGTTTTCAACTTTTTTAAATCCTGGTGCAGATCAGTGTTCACCTTATTGTGGAAGAGGAAGACAGGGCTATAGTTCGCAAATGCTGTAGATGGCAACAATAAAGATTCTTGTCCCTCATTCAGAAACCTCATGATATGTTTTCCCCTGTACTGCCATTACTGTTACATCAGTTAAAAGATAGAGATAGAGGTCTTAATAATTTTGTGTGTTTTTAGTTCCTATGTTAAACAAAAACAAGTGTAATACCTGATATTTGGTCATCTAGCTTTATTTTTTTAAAATTTGTTTATTAGAAACCTATTTCATATTGACTTAGAATACAAATAAAGATCTAGCTTTTCTACACTGTAACAGTAAACTTTTGAAAGCTTTAAAATTGTTTCCAATGAAATTATGTTTGGGACAAGTTCAGGGAAGCAGTGCTTTAAAATAATATACTTTATAACTTTTATTCTACGTCATATAGAGGAAAAGATATAATTTTTAAAGATGTTAAATATGTTCTACATGAAAGATTTTCCTCTATCTTATTAAGTAAAGGAGGGGATTTTTTGGGTGGAAGATTCCATAGTTAAAGATGTAAACCAGCAATTTCTTGCTTCTATAGCACGACATAGTTCAGAGCTGAGATTAGAGAATCCCTGTAGAGTGGCTAATACTTGAGGGCATCCCCAACTAGAAAAGTATGTGAATTTAGGCATGGGAGGAAGGAAGGATCTGCTTTAAATTTAGTGTAGGGTCACTGAGTCTTAATGATAGATTAAACAAGGGAGGTGGAATAATGAATAGGGGTATGCAATGTGTAGCACTAATACCAGAAGTCCATGGTTTTCACTGGTTATTTAATGTCTTTTCCCATATGTTTCTGAATAGAGCAGGTTATGGCAGGGATGAGCTAAGGAATAGCTTTGTTAGTGAATTTTAATAGACTGAATTCTCTTTCTAAAAATGTATATGAATATAGGAGAGCTGATTGTTAGTAGTATAATCGGGCACCTTACATGCATATACCTTAAATGTGGCAATATTAGTAACTGTATTTGAAATTGATGTGTGTATGTTGATGTTCTTAAAACTCATTGTGAGGGTTTGTCTGCGATTCTTTTCCGTTGTTAAAGCAGAAATTAATTTCAAATTCCTTCTGAATATTGTTGATATAAAAATCCCTGAAGAAGTTTTGATTTGGTAGACACACTGATGAAATGGAGGAAGTACCCAGAAATGTTTTCATTAGTAGAAATTTGACTGACAGCTCAATGAACATTGTTTCATAGTTTAACTTGGATTCAGAATAACATGAATAGAATATCTATTCAAATACAACCAGATCAAAAACATTATTAAATTCATAGTTAGAGTGACTGAGAAAAGATGTCACAGTTTACTTTAGAGCTGACTTCCTACAGAGCTTTCATGTCACCAAGTCTGCCAAACACCTGATACCAACAACTCAAGTGAACCAAGCAAGTCAACACTTGAGTGACTGATGGGTTTCTGGATGACTCATCTTCTCTTTTTATGGTGGTAATACCAGAGAGTCTTCAGGGAACATGCACATTGCACTTAATTTTTGCTTTGGGAAATTAATGTAGTGCACAAGACCTTTTATGTCTGTGGCTCATCTTCCTTTTTAGATGCACCTCATGTGCTGGCCCTAGGAATACAAGGGCTGCAGAGCAAGTCTGCCCGTTTCTCCTGACTTAGCAGCAGGTTTGCTGTGACCTTTAAATGTAAAAGTGGAGGAAAGAGAGAAATAAAACACTGAAGTTAGAGGTACTGGAGAATTTCTTTATGTGACAGTACTTCCCAACTCTCTGCATGACTGTGGTACTTTGCTTCACAAAGTTAATAGATTGAACTATTTCTCATACAATGTGTAAATTTATAAATACTTTATAATTATTGACCATTTACAAAAATTTGGAATAGATTTTATGTTGTCTCTAGGAGCAAGAAAATCCCAGAAGTTCATTTTATCGATTGTCTAGAGAACAAGTAAAAACAGATGAGAAAATACTGATTTTGTGATGTTCTCTTTCTTACACCCAAATTGGTAGGCTTATTGCTTAAAATAAGGATTGCCTGAAGCAACTGTGGTTTATGCATTTTTTAAGACTGAAACTGAATCAGTTTCTCTTTTGAAACGTAGTTGGGTAAGAGTGGAGGAAGATACTGTCAATCAGTGAAATGTGTTCAGGAGTGTATTTCTTGGAGTCATAATCTGAGATTTGGGGGAGGTAGTAGCGTTCCTTCTCTCATTGAACCAAAGTGAAAAGAAACTTAAGTGGGAGATTTTTGGTTGAGTTTGGGTTTTTTCCCCAATTTCCCTCTCTATGGATCTAAATGATGCTCTTTACTGTGATTAAATGCAGTAAGAATTGGACCTTTAACTTCCGTTCTTCTCCTTACTAGTTCCTAAAATGACCATTTGTTTTACCACTGATTGGTTTGAGAGATTACTTTTGAAACCCCTGAATACTCCCAAGTAGGGAGGTGACCAAAGACCGATTTATGTATTTATTATGCTTGGGTTGTTGCAGACCAGTTACTTTTTAAATGAAGATGATCTAGGTATCTTAGGTGTTTGACTAGAAGTATATTTGTCTAAATTTTTCTTTTGTTCTGCACGACAGCTATGAAAATGTAACATCTTCTTTCCACTGCAAGAGTCACATCGACTCTCTCTTTTATTTCCAGTGGTGATTCAGACCCTAGAAATAATCTTTAATGTCCGTATGAGTGGAACCTGACTATATCCACAAGAGTCACTGTGCTAGAACTGAATATATGCACAAGTGATGTGGGCAAAGTGGGACCAAGCCTGTGTAATGGGTATGGAGATTTTTTCTTATTTCCCAGCTTTAGTTCATATTTTACCATTTCCCAGTAGTGTCAGAATCTTCTGGTAAGTCTGAGAGATGTTAGGATGGTCGGAATATGTATTTAATAGTTGAAATTGTGTTTTCATACCAATTTTGAATAGCTTGGGTCGAAGTTAATGCTCTTGGCACATACTTAGCTTCATGATCAGTAAGTATCAAGGTATTTGGCGATCTCTCAGTGCTTCAGGACATAAAGTCAACTGGAATTGGGACCTTGGGGGTAAAAATATTAGAAACTGTGTTTACTCTTCATAATGCAACTGAATGTTTTGCCAAAAGAGTAGCTGCCTGTTGATGGTGATCCGGTGATGGATGCCTGAGGAGCAGTTGCCTGTTGTCTTTCATAATGTGCGGTTAAAAGTTTCCATGGAGAAGTGCTGGGTCATTTAGGTAGATAATAAGTGGTATGTTCTCAAATGACCTTTCCTGCTGAATGGAAAAGCAAGCTAGCGCTTCAAAATGTATCTTTTCTGTGTCAGTGCATGTCAAACAATCAAACAAGCAAACAAACAAACTTCAGGTATTATCAGCAGTTTTATTTTGTTAGCAGAAGTGTTTAAGGTGTTTTCAAATAAATTTGTAAAATTGTTTTGGCAGTATGTCTTTGTTGTTTGATCTCTTTTAACCCTGATTACATCTTCTTTTCAATCTCTAATGTCACAGCTAGCTCACACACTTAATTCTTTCATAACCCATTTCAACCTCATACTTATGTGCTGCTAAAATGATTTTTTTTAAATGCTCACGTCTCTTGCCCCAATTTCTTAAGAATGTGTTTTCCCCTCTCCTTCTATCGGAATTTGTTTCTTCTTTTAACCTTCTATTAAAAAAATCAAAGGGTCATGCAGTTTAAAGTTCAGAGAGGATTATCACAATTAGGTCTCCTAGGCACTACAAGCAGTGAATAATAATAATAATAATAATGTGAGCTGAACCTTTGCACAGTGCAGGCCATATAGCAGCATCCAGGAACTTAGCCTACTAAGTGGGAAAACTTAATCAATGCAGACCTGAATATTTTCAGAGATATTAAAAGCAAAAATATTAATTTAAGGGAAGATATATGAAATAAAAAATTAATTAGAAAATGTATTTTAGTAAAACACTCAGTGGAGGTCCTTTCGTTTTATGAAAGTGCTGAATCATGACTGACTTTTGGCTGATAGGCTTGGGCAGGTGAGATTTTCTTTTGCATTCAGTATAGATTTTAAATATTTACATTGGAAGTGTATTTTTTTCCTTTAGATTACAACAGAGTGAATTGAATATGTGTAAATGTAAATAGCATAGTGAGTCTTCCGTAGAGAGTTTCAGTGGTATAAAATTAGCGAGAGGCAGATGCTGTTATTTAAAAATAGCCCAATCCTGACATCTTAATTCATTAATTGGAAGCATCCTGTAATTTAAATTTCAGTCAGCTGCTAGAAGGAGAGGCAGGTTATCATTTGATGTATTTAGAATTGCACTATAATTTCTAAAGTAAAACCACACTAAAATTAAAATTTGATTATTTAAATTGCCTCTGTTTTTCTATTATTTAGTTTATTGTATTATGTATTGGAAATATAAGAACACAAGCAAAATTGTGAGCAGACTTAGAACCTTTCCCTTAAATGAGTCTTGGGTAAAGAAACCTGGGAGTTCTGGTTTGGGTGTTAGTGGTTGCTCATGCAGTGCACTACATTACTATATGTGAATATATCCTACCTGTGGGTGGCTGGCTAAAAACTACTTTTAAAGTTAAGAAATTCAGTTTCGCCTTTGGCTTGTGTTATCCCTTTCCTGATGAAATGCAAAATCCTTTTTCTCTTCTTTGAGAACATTTTAAATATGGATTACTTGTTTTGGTTTGTCATTTTCCCTCCTAACTTTTTGAGTTTGTGTCTTGTGTTTTTCTGTTACTGTGGACCAGATCTGTTGCCATGGGTTGTGTCAGAGATGCTGATTCAGAAATTCCTTCTCTCTAGTTTTGCATCTCTATATATTTAATAATTCTCATTAGTCCACAATTAACTGAAATCACCCTTTTATCTAACCAATCTTTTTGCTCACGGCTGTTGATAACATCATTATCTTTTCAAATTCACCATATCACTTTCGATGCTTCTCTGTGCTTAGAAACTTGGTTGATTCTGCCCCTGCTTCCCATCTATTCCTGCCAGGTTCCCAGTGCTCTGTGCTATCTGTTGGAATTTTGCCGGGCAGAGATGTTTAAGCCTTTCATCTATAATCTTTAAGCCTACATCTTTAGCTGGGTTTGCCTCCTTTTTTTCCATCTTTCTTCTCCAAAATGCTTCTGCTTACTTTGGAGTTCTTTCTGGCACTCCCCTATCCATATTGTTGCTGTCCCCTAAAAATTTTGGTTACTTGCCTTAACTTCTTCTCTTCCAATGTCAAAGTCAAGATTTCTGCTGTACCATCAGTGCCCCACGCAACCTTGGACTGTCTGCATCTGATCTCATTTCCCTGCGTCCCCCAACTCACATTCCACATTCCTCACAGTCCTCTGACTTTATTGCTCCTTTTGTCTGCCTTTCATGCACTCATTTTTGCACTGTCTTTCATGCTGCCTATGTGCCTGGAACAGTCTTTAGCATCTCAGCCAATTTACAGCTTTGCATAAATTATATTTAATAATAAGACTAACAAAAGTTCATTATGTACATTATTTCACTTAACTTTGTACCTGCATAAGCGGAAAACCGCCTGAGGGAAACTACTGTTAAACTTTGTTGTGATTTGTTGTGATTCAAAGATACAGATTCAGGCATGACAGTTCTTCGATGATTCAGCATAAATTTAATTGTTTTAATCATTTAGCAAGTGTTAGGTCATTGTTTTTTGAGAGTAAGTTTCAGATTTTTCTAACTCAGCGATAAGAAAATAGCTACTTACTCCTGCTAAGTGCAATCACCAGAAGGTCTTTGTCAACGCAGTACCTGGTACAGACTTTTTGCCCTGTGGTACATTTTGCTTCACTTTATCCTAACTAATATGAATGTGGCAGGACTTTGAATGTTGGATTAGCTTCATATCTGCAAACAGTGTATCTTTTGTGTTTAACCTTACTTTCAGAGCAACCTGTTCATCTGTTTAAAGAAACCAGTGAAAGATAGGAAGGTAACACTCTACCTCTATCTGGGAAGTTTCCTCAGTGTGTTGGCTACTTTGATATATGGGTTTTCTTAAAATATTGGAAGTTGTTTGATATTTTAGCTCCCTTCTAAGGCCAGTGAAAATGAGTTGAAGTTAAAATTTCACATGGTTTTCCAGTGTCAATGTATAACTGCAAGGCAGGGCATTATGCTGGAATTATACGTCATTTTCCAAGTAAGACTGCATCTGAAATACATGGGCTATTTTTTTTCTTTTTTAAATGGTTGTGTTGATACTGTTTACAGCTGAGTAGTGAAACCAAACAGATGTGCCTTTAATTTGTTTTTAAATGATCTCTTATATTCTGGAGATGATAATCTGGAGGGTGGCTGCCATAGTAATGTGCCAGTCACCATGGCATCTGAACATAAAGACATTCTGGGCTGCACAAAGACAATGTCACCAGTTCGTATTTCAAACTGATCAAAAGTGCAAGACCAAAAAGTTTGCCAATAAATGTAGCTCAGTGGATGGCACTGCAATTTAGAGATTGCTTTACACAATAAAAATTTTGGTCCTCCTCTCAATGCCAAGTGAATTTATAAGTAAAATCCTTAACACAGACTTTGTCCATTTGCTGTGCTAACTTTTTTCAGTTGTGTGAAGTGTGGCTTTAGATTTTTATTGGCTCTGTGAAGGAGCAGTTCATGGTTCTGCTTTATATGAATCTTTAGAACTTTTTCCTCCTCATGGAGTTTTTCACTTTAAACTGAAATGAAGTCAGTTAGTGAAGAAAAGGATTTTCTATACACAGTTGGTAAATATTCCTATCTCAAAAACATTTTACACGCTGCTTTTGTAATAGTGTTCTAATTTTCAAAGAAACCAAAAATCAAATCATTATTTAAAAGCAAGCTTATTTTATCTTCAGTAATTGATTGTGGCTTGTTGTTTGAAAGAGGACTGCTTTGGCATGAATTCCAAATCCAGTTATGATCTTAACTCAAGCAGTTTGTTTAATCAAACATTACTCTAATCAGTCTTACATGGTCCCCTACCCAGCCAGGCCTGCCTATAACAACTGGTTTATTCTGCGACGAGTTGCTCAACAGATGTCATTCTGGTAGAATAATGCAGCAGAATACTTGTGCGTTGGCTAAAATTACTTCAACTTTGATCACTTTTGTCCAGCACATCAGTCTGGCATTGTGCTTTATACCAACATAACACTTTACCCCGAGCATGCCTTTCAAGCTTAGAATAGCAGAGGAATGTTATTGAATTCAGTGCAGTTACAGATGAGTTAATGAAAGAAGGGAAATACTGTTTTTTTCATAATGCCTTTCTGTTGTACTTTGGAATTAAAAAGGAATTTGAGGAATGTGACTTCCGAGTTATTTTTTTTTACTTCTGAAGGCTTTTTGAAAACAATATTATGTAGTCCTATTGATCCCATGTTTCTGTAAACAAGTTTCACTTGTTATTTAAAAATAGTGCACTTTAGAGTTTTATATTGTGAAAATAATATTATTTCTGGTGTGTAGCTGGAAAAGAAATATTTCACAGGGACAGTTTATCCTGTTTTTTAGTGCAAGAAAACTAAACCAGCAAGAACTGTGTTCTGGTGATCACGCACCGGTCAGGATTGTTACATTTTGGGTTGTTGTGGGGTCAGTATGAAGCAACATTTCTTTACAAAGCCATCAAGGACACCCTGAGGAAGCACCCTAAATGAAGTCCACTTGAATTGCTAATAGATACTTCAGTATTCTGTGTCTTAAAGATTTGTTGTTCTTGTTTCAATTTTTTTAGTTGAAATATAGTTGAAATTTTTTTTTTTTCAAATTGAAGCATAGTTACCAGGTCGGTCTCCCTGCAAAAACTCCTGAACAAAACCAATATTAACACAAAGGTTATCATGTGTACATGTAGTTTACCAGTTTTAGGAAAAAATGGAGAGATATTAATGATTCTAAGACAGACAGTGAATGCAAAGCTGAGCTGAAAATCCGAGCTCCACTTGTTAGGATACTGAAATGTCCAGGTAAGAAACCTGCGTTGTCTAACTTCCATTTTTTAGTGAAATACAGACTCAGGAGTTGGAATTATTTTATCTTACTCCTGGAGAGTGAGTTGAAGGTGTTCTTTCCCACTCACCTGTGCAGAATATTTATATTCAGAAAGCTTCAAACTGTTAGTATTGAAATTATTATCTGCATAGCCTGTGTATTAAATCTGTTCAGAACTTGAGACAGTGCTTCACATTTTTTCCTAACAGGCACTTTATTAGCATGAAATAACTGCTAGTACTAAAAATACTGAGGAAGAGCAACAATAATTGAAGGGAAGATAGAAAATAGAGTAAGAGCACTGTACTTTGTGCTGGATCTCAATATGCCCTGAATTTTCTCAGTTGTGGGTATTTGTTGACAACCTCATGACTGTGCTATTGAGAACCTTTTGAAGAATGTGGCCCAAACCAATAGTTGTGAGGAAGAGTCTGTTTGGAAATCCCTGCCTTGTCCCTCACCCTCCTTAGGATCTTTACAGTAATTAGAACAATTATTTCAGTGCTTGATTTCTGCCCACATATTCTTCATCCATTTATTGTTGTGCACAATTTAAAAGGAACGACCCATGGAACATTTGTCTCTAAAGATGATCCAGGGAAATAGTTTTGGTGCTATTTCATTATGCAAAAATATTTTTAGATGAAAATCTATTACCAGATGTTTCATGTACATCCTGTACTAAAAATAAATGACAGATTTTAGAGGGAGCATATGTACTCTCCATATGTTTATATTACTATACCATGCAGTCAAACCTCAACTGTGCTTCAGTGCTGAAGGTCTGCCAAGTGCTGATTAATAGGTAGGATCAAATGATATAAAATGCCTCTCTTACTGTATTATCTTCCTTGGTATGGTAGTGTAGAATTGTCTTTCATTCATTTCTTGAATATGAAACCTTTATCTAAATGGATTATGCTAGCATTTACCATTTTGGCAAATTTCAGCTTTCTTTCTGATTATTGCAAACTATTTTTCTGTTCAGAAAAAATTGTTAACTCAGGGTAAGTGCACTAGACTGCAGGCAAGGTGCTAGCTCTAAGATCTTTCCCTGCTGACAGCTATAATATAACAAATTTCATTTTTTTCAGTTCATGGAACTTTCAGTAATTCTCATAGCAGAAGTTAGAACACAGTTAATTGCTGTTTGTTTCCTGTTGACAAGTGAATGAGTGAAAATCTAAAGAAGGCATCAAAGGACAGTTTTTGGAGTAGCCTTGTCATTTGCTTTAAGTCAAATATTACCCATCTGCTTTAATATCTTTTGGTTCAGTGGGTTCTTGTGTTTGTTGGTGTTGGACTGTGAAGCCCTCTCGAAGCTGAGACCAGGATGCAGAACTTGTGACTTGCTCAGATATTTTGCCTAGCGAATGGTCATACAAAATATTATTTAAAAGTATCAAACCTTACTTTTATCTCTTGGAGAATGTTTTTCTGGACGCAATATAGGTTGTTGGTATCTGTCTAGGCCTTAGATATGGGGGGACTTTATATTCCCTTGTAGCAGTTTTATGAAAGGCAAACAAAAAATAAACCAGGTCGGATGGGGCTCTGAGCAACCTGCTGTAATGGAAGGTGTCTCTGCCCAAGGCAGGGGGTGGCAATGAGAAGATCTTTAAGGTTCCTTCCAATCCAGACCATTCTATGATTCCTATGAAAAGCCACCATGGCTCACTGGAACATTTTATTTTTCACAGTTAGGGTCCTGCTGGGCAATATTTACATTGTTTGTGCAATGTCTTTATGTTCAGGTGTAAGACATTATTCAGAATTTAAGATACCACTCTCTATCCTAAGTACCAAAATACATCTTTCTGTGATTGAAATGATTGTTTATAAAAAACCAAAATCTCTGATAAAACTTTCCTGCTTTACTATCTGCTGTAATGTTTTCATGGAAAGAGTTTTATAACTCTTGTATTTTGTGTTATTCTTCCTTTATTCAAAATTTTCAGCTCTTTCTTCTTTTTTCCATCCCTGCCCTCCTTCTGTTAACCATCATGTGAGATGATTAACAGTAGCGACTTCTAGTTTAATAGCATGAGAAAAGAGTTGATGTAAAAATTTGTTACTTAACATTTTGTTAATAAATATTTGAAATGTGTTGTCTTAATTGAAAATGTGCTTATTAATTAATATTTTCAGGTTTAATATACTAATTTTTATTATTGGATCCCATTTAAGAAACTTATGCAAAATGTGTTGCATTTCTTATTTGATAAGATTTTCGCCCACGATTTTCAGCTGAAAATTAACTAGCAAAATATACAGCAGAATTTTTGTTATTGCCTTCTGCTTCCCATAACTTTTTTCATTACTTTCTAATACTTTTTACTTAGAAATTTTGTGTTAAGGGTTTTTTTGCCCCTTTAAAATGCTGAAATAATAATGAATCATTTTGAATGGTAATTTTTAGATCTTAATTTTCTTTTTTCTTCAACACAGTTTTTTCAGTTGCTTTTTGCCTGTGTAATCCTGCTGACCACATCCGAATCCAGGAGCGTTGAAGGAACCAGTTTTACAATAACCACAAAAAATAAAAAGCTTGAGACTGTGATGAAAACTATGCCATTTGGCTGCCTTTTTTAGAGCAAGTTCTGAATTATTTTTATTTTTTTCCAGGTAAAGCGGAATGTGTATGACCTGACCAGTATCCCTGTCCGTCACCAGCTGTGGGAAGGTTGGCCTTCTTCTGCCACAGATGACTCGGTGAGTTCCTTTGTTTCTCATCTCATTCCTTCCTAGAAAAGGCTGATTTTACATGGATTTTTGATTGGCATTACTCAGTAGCATTTACTGCCTCTTATGGAGTACCTTAAAATTACACACATTCAGAGTTTTGTCGTGGAAGGTATAAACACTCGAGATTTGGGTGACTGAAGCTCAGGGAAATGATTCTTGTGATTCAGATTCAGTGCATGTTGCAGACAAAAAGGAGACATCCTAGGCTGAGGCAAAGCTGCACAGCTGTTCGGAAGTTGAAGTCTCTTGAGTGATCGAACTGCTCATTTTTATGTATGCTCTGAGTGCACATCTGGATATCTTTCACAGTATATTAGCTCACCCAGTTCATGCTCAAACCTCTGCCTGGCTTCAGCACAGAAACTGTTCCTGCTGAAATCAGTGAGGGGTCACCACTGGTGACAGAATCCACGGACTCAGAATTGCCCACCAATTCATGAAATTGTGGGACTTACCTGCAGTATCCCATTGAATATTAGTCTTGCTTCCTTGCATGATCGTCCTTACTGTGTTTTGCAGCATGTCTTTCAGTTTTGCTCAGGTAGTTTTCTTCTGCTAGTATGTTCCCAGTGCCAGCTAGTGAGATCTGCCTTTCTTGAGAAAAAACAACCAATCCACTAAAAAAATGCTTAGAAGGGTGAAATAATTATGCAGTTGTGTTTTATGTAGACTTTGTGAGCTGAAGGAAATGTAGAAAACTTAACTATTTCATTGAACCTGAATGTTCTACAAAGTGAAAATGGATTTGGAGTTTGCTTTCTTACATATTGCCATTATCTGCTATGCTTTACTTTCCTGTCCATTTCTGCTCTCTTCTTGTAAAGGGAGAATTGCTGTTTGAATATGACTGCTCCTCTTTTTGCTCCGGGTAAAGGATTTATGCTAGTTGAAAAAAAACCAAAAGGCAAAAGCTGTCTGAATTTCCAGTGTACTTGTAAAATATGTGGTGGTGTTTGCAGAAACAGTATTTAAGTTTGAGGAAGGTGGGTAAATCTCAGTGCATGTATTCGAGGCTATATCTGAGCCAATAGATGTAAGGTCTGAAATGACAGAATGGTGTCATGTGGTAATTACAGGCTTTGAAATGTGGATCCATTTTAACATTTTATTAGTTTACACTAGCCCTAAAAAGAATTGGAAACTCAACACTTCTAATCTGTTTTCCCACATCTGTTAGGTTTTCACTTATTTTTTTCCCCTGCTTTTCTTTTGAATAGGATACCTCACGTATGTAAAACTCATGAATCTGCTTTAAGTCTTTTTTTTACAAGTGATATTGTTGCAGGTGAATTTTTCCCCTTTTCATCTTTAATGAAACCGGTGAATGTTGAGTTGTCTGCTCTGAAGCAGACGAGTCCTCAAAGCTCACTGCTCGAGACTGGTGGAGCTGGAGCTTGTCAGCTGTGTAAACAGATTTGCGTGCGTTGCCAACAAAAATACAATTAATTTCTGTCTAAAATTAGAGGCTGTAGCTTACTGTTTATAAAGATTTAATGATAGCAATGACTATCTATGCTCCTGTGATCTGAACATTTTTTTCTTCCAAATTAGAGATATTCGGTAATAATGCTTCAGTAATTAATGATGATCTCTTGAGTTCAGTGGCAAATTTTTAAGATCACCTTTTCCATCATGAGTTTTTAATTTGCTGTCTTGTAGGGTACCCCGTTGCAATTAAGGAGTTAAAGAAAGACTTGATTAAAATACTTTTTCATTTGCATGTTATGCAGCATAAGAAATACTTTGTAATACCACAGGAGGTTTTTTCAGTGCAGTTCTCGTTAACCTTTGGCTTAGCAAACAGGACAACTAAATAGACTTGGCATAATTGGATTCCTGTATCATCTTGAGTCTCTTATGAACCTGCCAGACTACAGTCTTCTGACATGATCAGGAAATTTAGTGGAGTCAATAGTAATTTAAAACATTGTTGCTTCATCTCCCTTCAGAGTTAAGATATGTTCTCTGCTTGTACTACCTAATGGAATATGGGATACTGTATGAATTGTCAATAACTCTTTCAGATCCTTTTGCACACTTTCACCAGGGAAATGGGTATCAAAACCTCCCCATGCAGGAGAATGTTTTCGTGCTGTGACAGTTTGATTGTGGGAAACAAAGTGCACACAGGCCGTGCAAATCTCGTTTCACCGTTCAGCAAGAACAAGTTTTAGCTTTTATTGAGTCTGAATAACTTTATTGCCACAAATGATATCTGTTCTGCTCATTAGAGTTCAAAGTAAATGTATGAGTTTTAACTCCTTTTTTTTAAGATGTGTTTATATAAGTAAATCTTTAAAATGTTGGAAATGTTAACTTATCTATTTTTGTGCTTGTAGCATCAAGTGATACAGTGAAGTCTTGAAAATAATCCTAGAAAGTAAAAAAAACATAATTACATTTTACTTAAAATATATTCACAATATGTTCTCAATTTTTATTTTAGATTGTGTAACAATCTTAGCATTGCAGAGTTTTTAAGATGAGAGCCATGCCGGAATAATTTAGTAAAATTTCTGAAATTTATTCCTTTTTTTTTTACTCTACTGGCCAAAATTCTAGACTTTCACTGCTAATTACCACTAGTGTCAAGTGGAATGAGCAATTTTCAAATATGTGTTCACTGTAAAAAAAAAAAATCTCGGATCAATTGTAGGTGATGTTTTAGTTACAGTTTTTACATGGAAGCATTATGATTTTATTTATATGTATGGGTGACTTTTTGGGTGTTATTTTTACATGTGTATGTTTGAGATAAAACTCTTTTCCCCCCCATGAGGTCACTGGGTTTTGATTTATTTCAGTAGAATGAGTTGTTGTCTGTGATGTTTCAGTGGTTTTTTGGTGGCACAGAACAACACCCAGCAGAGGAAGAAAAGGAGAGAGGTTGCTTTCTTGCTGCTTTTTGTTCTTGATATTTAAGCTACAGGTTTTTTTCTTAATTGGTTCATTGTTTTAAGTCATTTCAGCGCGGCAGTGACAAATCCTGCTTCTTTGTAAGTAACGACAGCGAGCTTGTCAAAATGGAACATACTTCTGCGTCAAAAAGATGTAAAAGTTCTAGGGTGGGGTTTGAGGAAGGGAAAGGGGAGAGAGACAAGCCAGAAGATAAAATGCCCAGTGTTGTAACCGTGCCCTGGCACACGGATCCCAGCCAGGGGAACTCAGCATCCGACCTTCCGCCTGCTGCCGGTAACGCTCCGTTCCCAAAGCAGCGCGGTTGGGAGGGACCGTGGGTCCTTTCACATCAAGGAACTCCGCTGCTTCGTGCTGTAGGTGAGCCATGGGCTATTTGCTTGCGCAGAAGTAGGTGCACGGTGACAAGTTACTCAGCTGTGGTGCTTATCAGTCACACTTCAGGCAGGACAAATGCGTTGGCAGCGATACACTGAGGGTCTGCATCATCCCTTGGGAGCACAGCCACCTTTACCCCTGTGAACAGGACCACCTTCCCTTCTGCGGTGCCTGTCGCAGACGTGGTTGACATACCTTAGCTGAATTCAGTAAGGAGTTCTGGGCTATAAAAAAAATCTCAAACACTTATGGATGATCTAATTAGCGTTGCTGTTATATTTAGCTATTTCATTGCTAAATACTAAGCACGGCATCTGCACAAATAGAAATTAAGAATGCTGATAAATAAGGTTCTGGTACAAAGCGAAACCATTTATGACACTTTTTGGCTGATCTCCAGGGTTTTGAAGAGGTTGAGTATTAAGCATCTGAGTAATTAGGATTTGGGAGTATATATTTCTTTCCCTTTCCAGGTCTAGCAGTTCTTAACAGAAAGTTCATTACCACATGCTGTCATTGTGATATGAAAACAAGTTGTGAGGTTTACATTTGCTGGCTGTTTAATTGTAATGGATGCCATGCCTGCATTTACTGCATCATTTGGAGTCTTCCCTCTGGAACTGATTGAGTAAAGAATGAATAGTCCTGACACAGAGCAAGTGCCTACTAATCAGAAGCGTAAAATTTGCTGTATTTAAATTAAAAGACATACCTCATTAGAAAATATTCTGCTTTTTTTCCATGTAAGAATATCATAATTATAATTTGCATTGTCTGTAATGTTAATTACTGTGTTACTTTCATCTTGTGATTCTCATCAATCACTTGCAGTAGAGCAGTAGAATGGATCTGCCAGGATCCTTTCATTTTAGATACATAGAAGAATACTTGAAGTCTGTTTCATTGTGTGGGTTCAGGAATATGGTAAAGTTTCAATTTAACATTTATACTATAATCTCAATTTAGTAGTGATAATTTTTAGACAGTCCTCTCATTCTTGGAAGTCATGGTAATCTATGAAGCAGCATATTACTTATCATTAAGAAATATAGAAGTAACTGAGTAATTTAATAAACAGGTCCTAAATGTCTTTGTTTTAGATAACATTCTGACTTTGACTTATGGCTTGCTTGGATGCTTTTATGTGGATTAGAGTATGATGAATTATTATATTCTTTCCCCAGAAAAACTGAGGAGGTTACTCTGGCTCCTTCACCACTTTTTTGAGCCCACCTCCTTGACTATTTTCAATTTATGAAAGTTAAGATAAAGTGATTTGAACCGATTTCATGTATGTAAAAATTACCATGTCAAGGATAATCAGTTCTGTGTTAAGTTTTTACTGTTTTGTCACAGGAGAATTTATTTAGAATTGTCCAATTTTAAGACACAAGGTAACTCAATTGAAGTGACTTACACTTGCCATGTTGGTTTTGGGAAGGGTTCATTTCCCCATTGTGGGGAAATCAGTCTTACAGAAGTGCCAAAAATTGTAC
>WBMY01017034.1:1132291-1199702 GCA_013397315.1 Donacobius atricapilla
GACATGAAAGTTACTTTTATAAAAATGTCATGTTCATAGAACTTGTTAAAGGGAGTAGAGTTTAAAATTAGTAAAGAAGGACTTGACTGAGACTGATACTTCACTAATTTCTGTCCTTCTATTGCCAGAACCTGTAAATGGCCATATGAATAAATCTGTTCAGGGTAGATCAGGGCAATGCAGATTCCTGAAGTGCACCATGGTGCTGGGGGAGTGCATTGTATCCACACCACCGCTCCACCTCTCCATCTATATGCACAAAACTGCATTGGAGCTTTTTGTGTCCCAACCGAGGCAGCAGCAGGAGCTACACTTCTTCCTTGAATTTACACCAAAGTAGTGGTAATCTTCACTGGACAGGGTTTTAAAGGATCTCCAAGATCACCACTTTCTTTGAAGCACCTACCTGTGAACAGTTGCTGGCCCTCACAATCCCCAGACATCATGAGTAACTGAAGTAGCCTCTTGTCTCCTGCACGTGTGTAGTTGTTTACTCTCCTCACTCCTCCTCTGCCCTTGATGCTCAGCTGGGCTTGTTTCCAAACCAATACGTGTTTTGCCATGTAGTAATAATAGCACCTTCTGTACATTGAGCTGTATCCCAGATTTCGTAACAGAGTGCTTTTGCCATTGGTTTTAGAGATCCACTGCTGAGAGAACTCCTACTCAAGAAGCTGCTTTGAAAATATGCTAACAAAATTGCCTTTGCTGATCAATTACACCCAGCTGTGGTTTGACCTACAAATGTATCTTGGCAAAAAGATTTAATTCTCTGGGAGATCCTTTTGTACCTTCATCAAGCCCTGGATTGTCACAGAAGTGTCTCTGAAAGGTGATGTGTTTCATGGAGCAGCTCTGCAGCCCATTTTTGCTGGAGCAGGCAGAGTTCCTCTTCAGGACTACTCACAAGGGGCATGGTTTGGCATAAGGCTGGAGGTGCTGAGATTCTTGGAATAGTCCATGAAGAAACAGAGAGAGATGCTTCAGATTGAGTTAACAGGAGTGGTCTTACTTAGGTGGTTTAACTCATTTTACAGAAACCAAAATACTCATTTCAGTGCCAAGTTGTTATAGAAGGACTACATTTGCTTCATGCCCTGCTGAGAGATGCTGGCAGGAGCTGTTATCAAAGACTCCTTTTCCCCTTAGTCATTTAATAGTAGCAGCTTCTCTTTTATTCTGTGCTCTCTGAGAGCAGAATAGGAAGTGATAATCTCCTTGGAATACAGCAGACACCTGTTTGATAAGTGGTAATTGCATTATTCCTGGAAGATTATCACAGTGGTGCTTGTTTCTTTGTAATGAAGCTCCACTATTATAAGCAGAACGGAACTTCACTAGAAGATACACATTCCGGATAAGAGAAACAGAAAGTAGGAAACAATCATCCTTTTTAAAAGCTCATTTTTAGAAGTCAGTAGCTTTGTGTTTTCAAGAGGTAACATTGCAAAAATCCAATTCCTCAAAAAAGGACATCCATGAAGAAGAGGCAGCATAAAAATCCTATCAATGTTTGAAGCATTTTTTTGGAAGCAGCTCTGCTAGCGCAACTGCTTGAACTGTGCCAAGGAATTATATAGTGCTGGAAACATATCCAGGCGCTTCTCTGCCATCCAAAGCATTGTACAATGTTGTGAAGTAAATGGCATCCCACCAGAGATCAGGAATGTGCCAAGTATTTGGCTGATACTCTTTGTGAATGCAAAGCAGTTCCCAAGGTGTATCTGTGAATATCTGTGGGCAATATGTGATGTGGATGAATTGTTGTTAGTTTATACTGTTCATTACTTTATTCATTTCTGAGCTTAAAAACCTGTTAATGGTTTTGAGTCTTTTCTGAATAGTGAAAAACAAGTAGTTTGAGACCATACTTAGTAAAAACAATTCTTATACTGTCTATATTCTAAAGCAGTTACATAGCTACATAAAGAAAATACCAGAAATTTAACAGGCTGTGTTGGAACATAAAAGCCAGCGAACAAAACAGGGCAATTTTGAGGAAGGGAAATATAGGAAGACAGGTTAACTCTGCTGAGTATTTTTGCAATTGTTATGAATTCATGTTAAGTGCTGCTGAATTTCCCATGTTAGTGTATCAAAAGTAATAGTACACAGTACCACCAAACAGTATAACTAGACTTCAAAGCATGTGTCCACAGAGAGCTGGTGGATGAGTGGACACTGGCCCTTTCCCATGTTTTCAGGTGCTAGAGGGATTCTTGTCCTTCTTTTTTTAGTTGACATTTTCTTTTCTTTACCTTGATCCCTCTCTCGATGGATGCTTTGACTCCTGGTATTTGTTGCCACCCAAAGACAGTCTCTCTTTAGCTTAGGAAAGGTTGGGAATCCCAGTTGATCTGTGCATAACACTTAGTTGTAATTTATCTCATGTTAGTTAGAGAATAGGTTTTTTCAGTTCCAGAGAGCTTCAGGAATGTACAGTGAGTTATGACCTGTTCCCAGGCATGTGTGTTTTATAGATCAGTTCACACAGGTGTACTTATTAATAAACTCACTGAACCAATTTACATGCAGAAGTTTTAACCACTGAGTAATTAGCAAAAGCATTGCTGAGGAACTGGAAATTTGGGAAATGTGTCATTATTTGCATATCAGTATAAAGCAATTACTAAATTAAAGAGTGCACGTTGTGACAAACATGAAGCTCCTTTACTGTTGCTTTGTCAGTGCACATTAACATCAACTTGATGTGAAAGCCTGGCTTTCTCTGCATGAACTAAAAATCCTAAGGCAGAAGTACACAATGAATCACCCAGAGTTTGGAGGCTAGCACGCTGAATTGCCTTGGGGTTCAGACTGAGGAAAGAAAAAACCCATGTAAAAGACCATTGAGAAAACGTATCAGTGGAAAGTAATTAACTCAAGATCCACAATTAGCCTCATGGTCTATACTTAACTGTGTTCCAGGTCTTTCAGCGTTTATTTAATTCTGTTACCCTGTGTTTCAAATAGCTGCAAATGGCTTGGCAGATTTTTCATCCTTTTTAATATTTACAGTTTTTGTCTAACAAGAATGAGCTCTGTAAGTGATCATGGGTATTTGTTTCAGTCTCTCAAGTATATCTCCTTTTTAGCAGAATCTGTTGTATGAGGAAATATTATTTTCTTTTTGTTTCCTTTAAATATATTTGTGGTTTGAAGCAACATTAAGTACTACAGTAGCTGTCCTTCTGCTTTAATTCCTAATTTGCCTAACTAGGCTCAGTCAAATGAGAAATAATCAAAACCAGGGATAATTTTCATTCAGCCAGCAAACGAGAGGGGTAGATGCACAGTAACACGGCTGTTGATTAGCAGAGGCTGTAGCAAAAATTGGCATGTGTGTTCAACCAGCACACCAGGGCTGGGTGTTCCCAGAGCACCAGGCCCCACTTTTTCTCAAGCTCACAAGAATCTCGTTGTGTTTTGTGGAGCTGCCTTTAGAGTGATTTTCGCTGCAGTGCCAGCATCCCTCGCCTGGTGTCTGAAGGACACGAGTGGCCTCCTCACTGTGCCTTGGATCTCCTCCAGCCTCCCACACCATCCTCAGGATGATTCCAGAGGTGCTTAACCGTACTTCTGCTTTCAGCACACGTGAGGATCTGCCAGGATTGTGCCTTCACACTGCAGCAAAATAAGATACCTATGCAGCAGCCTTTTGGAATTTTGGAGAATTAACACAGCGGTCTCTTAATCCTAATCTAAAGAATTTATGAAATTTTAAAACATGAGTAATAGTTCAGATACTTTTTTTTTCCTTCAGTTCAGAGCTTTTTAAACTTTTGGGTTCTGTGTTTTAACTCTATAGCATTCCTTTGTGATTTTAAGCTTCATTATAGTTCAGAGATCTACCATGGGAACATGACTGAAATCCTTGGAATGAATTTCCTACAACCTGTGTTGACAGGTTTAAATTACGTACTCTGACACTGTTCTTGTGGCTGGATTAGAAACTTTTTTCAAGTTAAACCTGCGATAAGTAATTGTCACAGTGCTCTGGCACAATGCTAATTTGAAGTGACGTGTCCAAACTGGCCTCAGTAACATGAAGAACCCTAACAGGTGTGAGGGGTGGATCTTCCCATGGGCCCTGCTGAACTTCTAACAGGGGAAAAATAGTAGAAAAAGTGAAATGAACCTTGAATAAAGCTGTCAGCAGTAATTATCTCAACAACACTTTGTGAGGAGTTAAAATAAGCATTACTGATTTATAACCTGAACACACTCCACACTAGAGATGTTTTTTTCATCCAGTTAGTGTTTAAAATGAAACGTTGAATACCTGTCAAGATTTTTTTCTTTTTATTGGAGATGCATAATGAAAATGAAGTTATTTTCCAGAGGAAGTTAATTTCAAGGGCTGTCAAATTTTTTAAACTCTTCTGTTCATTTTCATATTTGTGCAGTAGTTTAATAAAACAAACAAACCTGAAGCGTACTTGACTGTTTTTCCCAGCTAATGCTATTTGATGTCAAAAGACAAAGTGGCTAATGTGGAATTACATCCACTTTTTATTGTCATTCAAGGAGGGATAAGGGCTTACATGGTAGTAGATGAGCTTTGGATGTTTGATTTCTTTTTTTTTAATATTATGTACTGAACTTGGATAACAGTGCCTAGTGGAGCAGTACAGATTGAAGACAGCCCTTCAGTTGTGGGTAGTAAATCTTTTTGAATCAATTGATTGCTCAGCACAAAAAAGCCCTTGTTTCAGTCTACTAAAATAATGTGTTTAATAGATTTGCTTTTTGAATTGCAATGTACCTTCATTTCACTTTGGGATACTTGCTCTTTGTTGGTGTGATAACACTTGTTTTGTGTATACTATGTATTTCAACATGGATAGAAGTAATTTTACACTCTGTTACTACTGGAAAAATACTTGCTAACTTTTGAGAAAAAACAAGCCAAAGGATAAACATTATTTCACAGAAAATCTTTAATCCCTTGAAGCTTCAAACATAACTTTTAAACATGAACATGCAGGAATTCTAAAATCATGTATCACTTTGCCTGAGATTATACATTGTGAAAAGAAGATGAGTTATTTATTGAATAATTATACAGTGATAAGTGATGGGTTTGGAAGTGTTGACCACCTGTTTGTTCCCAAGGAATTCAGTGAGGGTTTGTCTGAGCATAACAGGCTGCCCACACACTGTTAATAATGCTTGGTTAAACACCAGGGACTGCAGCTGTGGCAAGAACAAGCTCATTTGAAAACTCTCTCATGTCATAGTGTCGTTCTTGAAATCATGAGACTTTGAGTAGCCTCAGAAACGGCATGAGTTGCTTGGGAGTGCACCACCTCCTTCTTGCATGGATTGGTTTCTCTGGTTGGATCTCCAGCCAGGAAAGAGTGTGGAGCCATCTGATAATCTCTGGAGAACTGCAAAAGATTGCCAGAGTTCCCATAGTCTTATTTCCCCTGCTTCAATATTCACATGCAAGGGCTATGCTGAATGCACTTAGAAACCACAATTTTATTCAACTGTTTGTTTAATGAAAAACTTCCTACTCTTGTATTTCAAGTGTGAAAACAAAACTTCACTCTTGCTCTACCTCTACCCCCTGCCGTGTACATTTGGATTTTTCCTATATGCCGCAGTAATTGCTGTATCCTGTCCACCATACAAATATTCCCTGCTTTTCCTTGCTCCCTCAATCTCAAAAAGGATAGTTTACAAAAGGAAAGTAGAAATGTGGGTGAGCCTCAGCTGTGGGGCAGCCTGGTCAGTCTAGCTCTGTTGGTAGACAGCAAGAAAAGAAACTTATTTTCTAGGTGTTTCAACTAGATGGGTTTATAATTTGTCTTATTACTTTACCTGCTGTCAGTGCACTTAGGCAAGGAAAGCATCTGATCCCTAAAATAGCTTGTATCCAAGTCCGTCTAATAATACCACATACAAAGAACATTTGATAGAAGAAGGAGAGAAATGTTCCTTCTCAGAGTTTTTCTTCCTTCTCAAAGTTTTTGTTCCTTCTCAAACTTCATATAGTTGTGTTCAAAAGGCAACTTTTTTCGTGTATCTTTAAGATCCATCCATCCATCCATCCATCCATCCGTCTGTTAAACTGGCATTTATAACACTCAGGAATTAACTTAGGCTATAATGAAAGATCACATAACAGAATAGTAAATTTAATATGAAAATTGAAATGCTTGCAATGCTCCTTGCTTAGCCTTCTATCCTTATCCCTTCTCTTATTTGATGAAGGGAAAAAAATCATTGTAATTAATCCAGTGAGAAAAAGGATCAAATTATATGGGAGTGAAATTTTCACAGTGGAGATACCTGCCAGTCTTGAGTATTTTGCTACAGACCCCTCTCTTAAGTTATTTTGAATAATTGACTGTTATGAAATGTACTTGGATGTGTTTATTTCCTTATTCTTAAGCCATGTATCAGTGAGTGAACTTGTAAATGGAAAAGGTAAGCAACTCACATTTTGGCCACGGTGAAAGGGCTGTCACATGGAGTAGCTGAACCAGGGTTAGGTTTCAGTCTGTAGGTAACACGACATTCGTTTTTGATTGAAATTTTTTTTTGTGTGATAAATGTGCATTACAAACCCCCATGTGTGTACTGCAGCCTGCTAAGCAACCTTTAGAATGAGCCCTTTTAATAGGAGATTTATAGGGGAGAGTCAGGTATTGGAAAACAAGCTTTTTATTTTTGTACACTAGAATCTTGTTTGCTTACTTTTATCTCTGCGTATTAAAAGCAGAAAATGGATTTTTTTACCCCTTTCCTTCAGCAGAAAATCATGCTGTGAGAGTTCCTCTGTTTAGTTTCCTGCTGAAGCAGATGGTATACAGCCAAATGTATTCTGTATACATAATTCTGTATTAGAACTACTAATTCTGCATTCAGCTGCTTGAATAATTGGACTGATTCATAGCAGTAAAGTTATACAGAAATTACATTTCTTTCTACGATCTTTTTATATTAAAAATCCAGGAGGTTTGACCACTGCAAGGTTTTGGCTCGCCATTTTCAGATAATGCCTGTTGCTTCACTTGCCGTGTGTGTGCAAGTGAAATCTGGCATCATTGATAGAATCTTCTCCTTTGTGTATGGATCAAGTGTTCTGTGAATTTCTGTCTGATGCTTTGTAAGATTTACAGTTTGACCTTTGAATTTCTGAGAACAAATGATCAAGAATATATACTCTGTGCCAAAAAAATGGTATTAGAAAATATTTTGTCATGGAAAAATACCTCTCCAGTACGTTGGAAAGAAATTGTCATTTGAGTAGTTTGAACAATAAAATTACCTAGTTATAGTGTCTGAAACAGTGGTCTTTTAAAGAGCCAGAAGCTGGTTTTTTTTTAAATTGACAAGTACTGTGTAATACAGCTGAAAGAGTCCATTCAATAACTTGCCTTGATTAACAGGTGTCTGTATGCTCAGATAGATGCATTAATGTACATTAAAGCAAATCAGAGTGCCTGCACACTCCAAAACCTCAAAACTCTCATTGCTCTTGTAACAATCAAAAGCTTAACAAAGAGCACAAAATAAATCAATATTCCTACCTTCCTTAAACATGATACTTGCTTGTTCTGAGTAGTTCTTGTTTATGAAAAGCTTTATCCCTTTTAGAGATGGGATCCCTTGGTGGCAAATATCCTATGAACAGCACAAGCTCTCAATAGCTGAGGATGAGGAAGAATGTCTCATTCTTTACAGATTATTGCCTTAAGCTGGTCACTTTGGATGTCCCAGCTATGTTCTGTAAGGCGTTAGAAAGCTCTTACAGCTTGCTTTGCTTTCCTCATTAGGTATAATTGCCATTCAAATCTCTTTTGAGATGCTGTTCTTCTCCATCGGTGTGTGGCTGAACATGAGGAAGGCCAATTTGTCATATCCAATTACTCCTTTCCTGATGCAGTCCACCGAGCTCATAATTTTTGTATCAGCATTTCTCAGTAGAGTGAATTCTGCAGCTGGAGTTGTCTGCTGGTATCGTTCTTCATGTTCCTTCTACTGTTTATCTTTCTCACATCTTCAGCATCTTGATTAAATATCTCTGGACTAGTGCAAGAGACTGAGTTTGTTCCTTCATTTGTAATGTCAGAAGTCTGCAAGAGTGGGAATTAAGTTGTGCCAACAAACTCTTTCTAGAAGATACAAGGTTTTGAGATTATGAGCTTGTAATTTTTCATATTTTTCTGAGCATGAGATGTCAGCACTCTGGAATTACTCCATGCTCTCAATGATTTCTTTTTCTCCTGCAGACATATTTGCATCATGAAATATTTGGAAAAAAATAGTGGGTTTAGATTGTTCTGAATTGTATTTCTAGAAGCTTCTACATAAAACTAATACTTTTTAACATGAAGAATAATTTATTGTTTAAAGCATCTGGTCTCACTCCAGATTTGGCAAATATTTCTGGGTTAATCTGGAAGATTGACAAAGAATCCTGCATGTTTGGATCAGAAAAGATGTTGCTTAACTTTATCCCGCAATTGCTAATGCTGGCAATTGAAAAACAAATCATCTCACACTGAGCATTTACAAATAGTATTAGTGTCTTAGCACTGGAAAGCATGAGTGAGCACCAGACCATTTCTTTCCTCTCTAAACCATTAGATTTTTTAGTGATCTTTCTCTTAGTAAAGTCTATTTCAAGTAACCTTTTGTGCACTTTTAGTCCAGGTTGTACCGTTACTTTTTGGAATACCAGAGATACTGAATTCATTTAGTACCTCTGCTGTCTCCTAAAAGGAGACTCTCCTGCTGCCACTCCCCCTGAAATGTTTGAAATCTTGAATTTTACTGTCCTCCTCCTTAACAGCTATAGCAAGCCAAATAGGGGACTACTTAGACTTTAAATTAGCACAAGCAGTGTCTACACAGTGTTGAACAAAAGATCTGCTCTGGAGTTACTTATTGGAAGTAATTTTCCTTATTTCTGGTTTTGTTTCACTTTCCAACGTATGTATCTTTCAGTTCTGAGACACCTCGATTTGTACATGCATAGGTTCCCTGCCTAAAAAAAAAATAGACTAATCTTACTTATTTTTGCTTGAGTGTATTATTTCTTTCATCACCTATATCTAGCTTGTCATTCATGCACAAGTCCTGCAAATGCATTTTCAGCGTCTTTTCTTGTGCCTGTGGAAGCCATCCCATTCAAGCTCTGCTACCCACATAGTGGTGATTTTCATGCAAAAAAAGAAAAATCCAGAAAAGTGACTGAGTTCTGAGGTTTTTTTCACAGCCAGATGGGCTCATAAGTTGGAGAATATGGGTGATCAGGTACTCGGGCTACAAACCAGCTTTTTCAGTTATGGGGTTGGTATAAAGATTTTGTCCATTCCTGTGGGAAGGTGGATGAAACACAATGATAATTTATTGCAATGATAATGTTCTGTGTCTGTTTGGGAGGTGACAGATACAGTATTAAGAAAGAAGAACCTTTCCAAGAGCATTGTAAAGCCAACAGTTCTTGCCATTGAGACATTTCAGTGGTGCTCCCATCAGTACCTTGGCCTGCATTCCCAGTACTAGGAAAAGGTTTGCTGAGCAGCCTGGAGAACAGACTTCTGCTTAGTCTTGGTGTTTTTATGATTTCCAAAATAAAGCTTGAGCTTTTGTGGTGCAAGAGTCTTGCTTTGCAGGAGATTTATCTTTGAATGAAGATAACTTTATTCTTACAAGAATGTTGATGCCTCTCGTTTATTTTGGAATGAAGGCAGAGCTGCTATTTCTTTCGCAAAAAAAAAAAAAAAAAAAGGCAAAGGGAAGGGTGATTTCTCACACCAATGTGCACAAACCCCCAACATTCCAGCAACTGTCTGGAGAGTAGGATGAAACAGGCTCTGATGTGGAACCCCTTCTGCTGTTAGCTCATGTTTGAGAGACGCTTTGACACTATGATATAGGGTTGCAAATTGGAATTGCAACACCCTGCAATTGGGCCAAGTGATGAAGCAGCACAATAACTGCCTGCTTGATCTTACCACTCTCTCTTTAATGTGCACGTAAAAGAGACCGGGAGCCTTTCCAGGCATCTGTCAGGGTATTTGATGCTGTGAGGGAGGGAACTGTAGTCTGTGTGTGGTTAATGTGCGTGTGCGTGTGTGTGTTTTACCAGCATTTTGTGTAGTGTGATAACTACAGGGCAAAGTTTCAGGTTTTATAACAGTTGGGTTTTGTTTATTATTAAAAGCTTATAAGAATAGTAGTTGAAATGGTGGATTATTACGGAGAATGCAGTTCCTATCCTCTTGTCACAGGAGTTTCATAGATAATTGGTCTAGACCTGTGTGTCGTCTTTAATATTTCATTTGCTCCTGAGTATTGTAACTCACTTCCTTTAAGAGGATTGCTGGGCTTTTTACACAGCTAAACTTGTGTTTAACCTTGCTGTGAGAATGTGACAGTAGGCTAGTTCAGACAGGTTAACATTCATTTGGTAACCAGCCTGCTTAATCAGCCTGCTTCAACCTGCAGCAAATTAAATCTTTGTGAGTTCTAGCAGACAAGTGAGAAAGTCGCTCTGAATTATGTATAAAAAAATAAATGGGGTATTTTTAGTGCTTATGGCAGTAAATGAAATTTAAGGCTTTTGGTTTATTCTTGGATTTTTGTTGAGAATTATTAAATGTATTTTACCTTAATGTTTTTACAGTCCAGTTAGTATTTCTGAAATGTATAACGTAAATCTTTAGTTCTGCTCCCTGTGAAAATACTAGTAAGTTTTACAGGATCTAGCTGTTTTTCTGTCCTCTCTGTGTTTCATCTGAAGGAACCATCAGAAATGATGTTTTAAACATCCGGCCAGGACTGCCCTTCTCCACATCACTGAAAATTTTATAGCAATAAATACTTGTCACTGCCAAAAATAATCAATTATCTTTCTTTAAGAGCTACTCACATTGTAAAATCAGTCCAGAGAGATCTTAGATACTTCTGAAATTGCTGTTTGTGGTCATCAAGCTTGCTTCTCCTGAACTGATGTGCTCTCCAGAGGAGGCAGGAGGCTGGACAGAAGCTTTAAATGCAGGGATGGCACGGGTGGTTCTGGTCACAGGGTGGACAATTCTCAATTTGAGGCATTATAATAAGTGCATTTTTAAATGCAATATAGGACCAGATTTTCAAATATTATTGCTGTGTCTTTACAGGCATCATAATAATTTTGTCTTTCAGATGACAGTAGAATTTTTCTATTGGTAGTTCTTAAAAATTGAGATTTAGGCATACAGCAAAGGGTAGAAGTGCTGTTAATGTTGGCACTGGCTGCTGAGCGTCCATCCCGTGGGCTGTGCTGACTGCAGTGTCACCAGTTTGGGTTGTATGTCTTTGTTCACAGTGTGTATCCTTGACATTTAAAATGACCAAAAAGGAGAAGAAATGTATTTTTTAAGTTGCCAGTGTGATTATGTCTATTGCAATAAACAGGTCTTTCAAAATATAATTTTTTTCAAGATGATTTAACTGTTTTTAATTACTTGTATCAATACTTAGCATCTATAACAATTGCTTCTTGATTAGCAATAAAAAAAATCAACATCTGCATCATCAAAGCATAGCACTGTAAAAGTGGCCATGTACAGTAACATTTCAAACTTCAGTACTGATTAGGAGAAATAGCAACTCAAGGCACTTTGGAGTTTGCAGTTCCATGGAGTTTGTTTTAATACTCTGTGCATACACCTCAGTAAGACTCAGTTGACGTTTCTTTGAATATTTTAACTCACAGAATCATTTTAGTTTTTCAGGTTTCTTAATATGTGTTTAAATAATGCAGTCTTTAATTTGAATCTCTCAACAACCTTAAACCCTCCCGCCAACCTTTATTTGAGACTGTGGCTCTAATGAAGCACTGCTTGCTTTGCAGATGACTTTAGCTGTGTCGGGACTGACTTTTCCTTGCCATCGACTCACAGTTGGAAGAAGATCCTCGCCTGTACAAACAAGGGAACAGTCGGAGGAGGTGAGGACATCATCTTTGTTTTCCCAGTCTGCTCTAGGAGGAGGCAGGGACACCTCGGCGTGCAGTGGTCCCCATCCCTCCTTGTTGTCAAGTGTGTCAATAGAATTGCATCTTACAACAAGCCATTTACAGCTCCCGCAACACGGAATTGTGACGAAGTGAGGAACTGGGCAAATGAGTCATTGAAGAAAAAGAGGAAAAACAAAGCCAGCAAATCCCAGCAAAACATCTGACTGTGGGAGATGATACCTTAACTCCTTGCATTAAAATTTTGATTTTTCTCCTTTGCATTGGTATGCCAAATACCAATATAAAAGCTACCATTGCATGGCTTTTCTCAATCTTTTTTATGCAGTTAGACCAGCTCTGGTACCATTAGATGGAAAACAGCATTAACTTTGGATAAAATTATAATATTACTATTATATTTATAATATTATTATTATATTTATATTATCATAAAACTATGTGAATGCAGGGATTTTTTAATAATTTTGTCTCATAATATTTCTGTCAACCAAACTTCTCTTAAAAATTACCTTTGATAATGCTGTATGAAATAGTAAATTAAACTGCAGTATATTATGTCTTTATAGAAATATGTAAGTATTTGTCACTGTGGGTGTATTTTGTATTTCCCTGAAAATGTCTGAAGCAGGAGCTTACAGTTGATTTTGGGTTTTGTTTTTATACAGCAATGCACTGATGTTCATATGGTTAGCGACAGTGATGGAGATGACTTTGAAGATGCTACTGAGTTTGGAGTTGATGATGGGGAAATGTTTGGAGTAGCATCATCTGCCTTGAGGAAATCACCAATGAGTAAGAGTTACAATTAACTGTAGGTTGTCCCGCAGAGGTGGAGGCAGAGAGGTGTGAGGAGTCTGCAGAATTAGAAACTGGAAAGTATCTTTTGGTAGAATGGTAGAATTGTTTGAATGTCATGTCTGATGGATGTATCAAAGGAAAATACTGCACACTTAACTGGGAGCTATAGAAGCACCTTTCCATGGAGGGAAATTTTGAACCTTGCAACTGAAGAATAATAATTTAACTTAAAATTGATGAGTAACAAAGTCAGAGAAATTGTGATCTCTATCCAAATGCACCTGTAGATAGCTAGATTTCCACTTCCTTGTTTTGAAAATTCTACAGATTCTATTTTTGGTTAATGTTTTGGTCATTATGCTAATCAAGTTTCTTAGTGATTATTTGCCCTTGAATTATGAAAAGGATTGAGCAGGAGCAGTCAATTACCTCCTACATGCAATTCTTGCATCTCTTTATTAACTTTAGGCTTGCATTAGTGCAACTTCACTAGAAGTTTTTATGACAGCAAATATATTTAATAATATGAAAAACTTCTTAACATAATGGATAGGAAGGGTAGAACTTTTCAAGCCTTAAAATAAGTCCAGAGTGCTAACTCTGAGCAAGTGATTACACATTACCCAGCACCTGAGGATTTTACTCTTTGGAAAACCTGAATATATTCCTGAGACCCTCTGGAAATTTCTCGTCTTTGGAAAGGTTCATAGTCCACAGTCTTTTGTGAAGTTTATATAGTCTCTTGGTAACACTTTAGTAAGCTGGGAGCCTGAAATACCAGTAAGTGAATGTGTTTGTATATTACAACCTGTTTTCATAAGGTTGAATTTTTTTTTTTCCTTCATTTTTTAAGTGCCAGAAAATGCTGAAAATGAAGGAGATGCCTTATTACAATTTACAGCAGAGTTTTCTTCAAGGTAAGCTTAGCCTGTTAACTGTGCCATTCTTATTACAAACTAAGTTAAAGTTAGTAAATAATGAAAATAAAAATAAACCAAGTGTACGTGTTTCCTTGTGAGATTATAGCATATTTAGAGATCCTAATGGAACATAGCATATTTAGGCATCCTTATCTAATTTATTTTAATTCTATCTCCGCTACTAGAACTGCTTCTGAAATAAAATTATTTCTCAGCCCAAGCTGGAGTGGTTGATTCTTCTCTTATTTATTTTGCCACTATGTAGTACCATTACTTAATTATGTTAAAGGTCCAGAAGGATGAGAAAGACTGGTTATATATGATAATTTTATTATGATATTCAGGAACTGAAAAGCTGGAACTGATTAATATTGAAAAATATATACATAGTTGCTCTAAGAGTTTTCACAACAGCGAAGTGGTTGGGTAAATATTGACTTTAAAAAACCACATAGAAATTCTGGATTTTTAAAAAACTTTCTACTACCAAATCATGCACTTTTAAACATTTGCTTGTTTCATTAAATAGGTAGAAGCTGCAAAGTAATGCAAAGTTTATGTGCCTTCTGTTTTCACTCCTGTGATGAAATATTCCTTTATATGTATGAGATGTATTAATGTGTAATGCAAGAATAGGCTTCAATTTACCTTTAAGAGTATAATGAAGAGAGGAAATAAGTTATGATTGAAAAATTTTATAGAAATTTGTGTAGAACTTAAGGTACCTACATGTGCAAACAGAATGTTTTTATGATAAAGTTTGTAAGGTAGCAGTTCATTACTTTGAGTTTTTCAATGTCAGAAATCAAATGAGTGCTAAATATTTCCTTCCTGTACTTTAGAAGTGAATAATTCATCTTTCTAAAGGTTTAGCCAATACATTATATTTACAGAATATATGAAAAGTTAGGATATTGAAATGACTTGATTTTCTCATTTTTTATTAATTGAAAATTTTATCTCAACTAGATATGGTGACTGCCATCCTGTTTATTTTATTGGATCATTAGAGGCTGCTTTTCAAGAAGCCTTCTATGGGAAAGCTAGAGATGTAAGTGTGTATTAAAACTACTTCATTTAATATAGTGGGGGAATGGAAATCTCCCTAAGGGTTTCATCTTTATTTTTGAAAAGCTGAGCTACGTTTTGGAGTTATTTTGCTTTTATTGTTGGAGAAGAGTTGCACTTACTCAGTTGAGTGACTAAAATACTTACCTTGGTGGTTGCTGAAATTGCAGCGAATAACTGATGCTTTCTAATCATTCAGGCTGTATTTTTACTGAAGTTCTTTAGTTGTCAAAGCTACTCTTTTTCCCTCCTCCCTTTTCTTCCTGAAACAATGGTGTCCTAGCACCAGATAACCCTGCTTGTGAGTCTTGTGGTTGACAAGTTCACTGTTGCTTGTTGGTAACTCCTTTGAAGAATGGCTAATGAAATTGTAAATTTAAATTGAAAGGTCGCTGAAATACAGTGTGCTTTTTGTTCCCCTTTGTACAGCCTTTACCTGCCAAGTAAGTTCCAGTACTAAGGTTGGGCTGTTTAGTTTTTCTGTACATCCATCCAGGCATCTCAAGTTTCTGTTATTCCGTGCACAGTTTTAGAATCAGTATTTTAATAAAATTAGAATGGGGACAGTTTATTTAAGTTTTGGTGACTTGATTCACTAAGGAGAAACCCAAAACCCTGCATAATTAAGCACAGATAAAGCTGAAACACAAACAAGAAAATCATGCTGTTCAAATTTACTTTTTGTTTTCTTGATAGATGTGTAATTTTAAAATGAAGAATGTAGTTATTCATATTGGAAGGAGCCTCTGTATTATGTTAGGGGCTGTTCTGATAAGCATGAGAGTTATAAATCCACTCTGTATAGCTGAAGTTGACACATATTCAGCACTCTAAGTTTAGTGAATATTTTCGTATTCTCATTTGAACAGAGAAAAAAAATCCCATGAATTGAACAAGGAAAGGATGTGAGTTGGGAAGTTCATTTTGTGTCATGTTATCAGAAATGGTTGACAGTGTATCAGAGTAATAGTGGACGAAAGCTCATTAAGAACTATTTCATATGAACTATTTCATAAATAGTTTTCTACCTATAAATTAATGCAGTGCAGTTACTTTTTTTTTTGTTGCTCAAAGTACTTCTTGTGCTACTTACATAGCACTTCTGAAATTCGTGTCACCTTACATTTTTAATATTTTGTGGTTTATTCAGACCAGGTCATCATCACAATAAAACCCTTGTATGTATATATGTATATGTATATGTGTATGTATATATATCTATATATTTGGTAGAGTATTAATTTTTGGATTCTGGGTTTTTTTCTGAATATTGCCTTATTTTGAAAGCTCTCCCTCCCACCCTAGGAATGTCATTATTTTCATTGTAACATTCTGATTTTAAGCAAAGACATGAGAATGTGAAAATAACATTTATTTTCACTGCTTTTCCCTGTTACAAAGTAATTTTTTCAGTACTGGCTCCTGGAATTCAGAATTGAGGAAAGGGACACATTATTTCATATTTTCATAATTTAATTTCATAAAACAATTAAATATATATATCAGTATTAAAAAAAAAAAAGCTTTGAAGAAATTGCAACCTGTGTGTCTTGTCTTCTAATTTATACTATGGAGGGCACTTAATTTTACCAGGGCAACAGATGAGCACCAGCATTCCTCACTTGAAGTGAGAAATTGAGTTCCAAGAGTAAATAAAAACAAGATTGAAGGTTTAAATCCTCTACTAGGCTTTTTGAACTTATATACTCATTAAATGTTTATTGGAGTGGTGGGATTACGAAGGATTTGGGCAGCTTCATCAACTGGTATATACTTAATCACTAAGTAAAACACTACATTTGATAGAGTGTTTCTCACGATGCCACACTCAATCCATCTTAATGAAAACCGCTTCAAACTGATTTAATTTGAGAGCACTTGGCAGCTTGAGTGCTCAGAGATCTTGGCCTTTTCTTGACAAATTCTCAGTGCTGTCCAGAGCAGAAGGTGCACTCCACAGTTCATGTCTAGTGAGACAACCATCAGCTGTGCTTTAAATCTGTATTGTGGATACTTTTTACCTAAACAAAAAAAAAAAAAATCCTAACGTATATGATCATGAAGCTTTTTTCTAGAAATATTTTCATTCGGGTTATTTTAAGAAAATTAACTTAGGTCAGAACATGTGTTTTGAATGCAGATTATGAGTTCAATTTCTTCTTATGAAAATAGATGTTTCCTGTTAAATCTTGTTGTCTTTTCATGTGTTGGAAAGGATAGTAATTTGTAGTTATTTAACAAAATGTTGCTTGAAAAAGAAACACCTTTTAAAAAAAGTTGAGGTGTTTATCTGCTGTGTTTGAGTTGTCTGCCAGTGAAGATTAACATACGTGATGGGTATCTTTTAACCTTTGGAGCAACTGCTGCCACAACAATGCCAGATTTTGGTAGGAGAGGTGGAATGAGGTCAAATGTAGCTCCGCTTTAAAACCTGTATAACTCTTTACCACAAAAATACAATTCCAAGATATAGAGCCTTGCTTTTAACAACAGTGTCCTTGGCCTTGAAATTTCCAACTGCCTCCAGATAGTTAAGGGTGTTGTGGATTCATTCCCAAGGCTTATTGTATATATGACAAGAAAATATTTCAGTATTTCTTTTAATGGAGTCAGGAAGAGAAAGAGAGACAGAGGTTTATTAAATCAACAATTAAGCTGGTTTTTGTGAAAGTCTTCCTCTGTCTATTGGAAAGAAGAGTTTTCCTGTCACTAAGTTTCTGAAGAATGAGCCTACTCTTGCTACAGAGCTGCCCTGCCATAGGAATTGCTATGCCAGATGCCATGGAAGAAATCCTATCATACACATTTTTTAACAAGGTGTTTGGGGGAGGTGTCTTTGTGTCTGAAAGCAGTTTGTGGGTATCTGAGACCTGTGGGTGTTCTGACACATCAGGGGGTTTATCCTAATTTATGGTGGTATTGTTATTAATACTGGATTTTAATTGCTATATTGAAGCTTACTGGGTTATATATGTGAGTAATACAAAAGTATTTTCTTTTATTAGAGCTTGCTTGTCTTTTCATTTTTATAGGTAGTTGCTACTCTTTTATTAAGAGAAAGAATAAAGACATTGCCTTTGCCTTTTCAGGAGCTATCTTTATATACCTCTGTCAGCTCACCTCCTGCTCCTCTCTCAACCTTTCTGTCCACTGACTTTTAATAAATATGTGAAACATCTCTCTTAGCACAGATTGGTATTGTCACCTCAATATATATTCCTGCATTCTGGAAATGAACCGTGTTTTTCTTCTCCTTGAATTCTGTCTTTTAGGTTCAATTTAGAGGCAGCACCATCCCTCTCATATGTGGGTTCTTTATTTCCTGAATACCTAGAGCAAAATATGCTCCTTCCATGATTTGGTGTGTTCAAATAAGTGCTTTTTTATTCCCCTTTTTCTTGGTGGTAGCAGAATATTCCTTCATACACGGCTTTCTGTAGCATCATTTTTGTCTGTGTAACTCAGAAAATTGTCCCGTATTATTTCAGCTAATTAAATTAATACTGAATTTATTACAGATTACAGCTGGAAGAATTACCAATTTACAGATTCTGATTAAACATAAATAACCTGACCACTAGTGTACATGGTCTGATTGAAACTGGGGGTCAGGTATAGAAGTATAATTCTAGGTTTTCAGGAAGGGAGAAGCAGCTGCACCATGGTAAATACCAGTACATAAGCTCCAGTTCAGTCCCATGTTAGTCACCATTTTCTTTCCAGTCTTGCCTGATGGGTGTTAGTAGCTCTGTCCTTTAATTTCTAAATGATTTCTGAATTTGTGGATAACTATTGTTTAGGAATTTCTGCTACAACTTACCAGTTTAGTAGCTTCACTGCTTGCCTACACACCCTTCATTTTTCATATCTAAAGAGTAGCTTCATCTTTCACATCTGGAGGGTTGCTCCCAGGTATGGGTCTCAGCATCCTCTGTATTTGATACTAAATAAGGAATGTTTTTTGAACTTGTCTGCCTCACTCTACATTTTCTCTTCTTTCAAAGCTGGTGATTGTAGATCTTACCCAAGTTTGGCGTTAATTACTGGATATTGTTTGCATTATGTAAGATATCACTACAGGTGCAATTGATTGAAATGGAGATACAACAGTATAATAGGATCAAATAGCTGGAAGATGAAAGTAGACTGAATCAGGCTTTAGCACACCTTTACCTGGCAGAGTGGGTAGCTGTTTGAACACCTTACCATGGTTCCTGTGGATTCTTCATCACTGATGGTTTTTGAGACAAGATGTTTTACTGAAAGGTAAAATTACAGGAAGATTAAACTAGGAGCTAGTTTGGGGATGTCTTATGCCATGTGTAATACAAAATATGGGATCGGAATTTTACAGGGATCACCTCACTCCTACTTTAGGAGCCTGTGGGGTACAGTTTTTTTCAGCTCTGCTCTAGAAGGCTAGATAAAGTAGCTGTGTCCAAGGCTGATCCCATGAGCTCCAAGATCACCTTGGACAGGTGGATCAGATTGTGCACTTCAAAGGTTTAAAGAAGTGCAAATATGTCCCTCTGTTTGTTTGAAATAGCTCTCACTGCATAAAAGCTGGAGGGAAAAAAAAAAGATTTTAATTTGTTAGCCTGCTAGTTTGACAGAACATTCATGCCTCTAGCAGCTGTTACATCATGAACTTTTTTGTCTCAGTCATTACTTGAACTTGTAAACCTGAGATTCAAAAAATAACCATTTTGCTGGCCCTTATGATTGCATTGCCGTTCCCATTCGAGTTCATATTCTTTTGAATTATCTGAGTTACTCACAGTATTAGGAACTAGCTGAGAAGCTTAGAAATCCCATTACCCTCTGATGCCAATTTAGTCCCCTCAAGATCTATGGGGTTTTTGCCTCAGTGACAACTTTTCTTCTAATTCTGTACCGAATGTGTTAACTTCTCTGAAGATTTTAAATGCCTGGTCTTCAGTATGCACATACCCTGGAAAATGCATCCCTTGGTGGCTTAAGTTCCTCAAGTCCTAAGGCCTTTGGAAGTCCATCAGGTATTCAGTGCTTAAAACCTTTCTGGTATTCCATACCTTTGTAAGGACTAGTAAAAGTTTTTCCCTAGTGTGTTTATTTTTTTTTGTCTAGGTTAAAATTTCATGCTAAGTATATAACCTCTGAGTCACATTTTTGAAAAATTCAACACAGAACAGTCTAGTGCTTCATTAGTAGGCTTCTTTTGTGGAATTCGAGACTGTTCAACAGTTCTGTAAGGCTGTTTTAATAGCATTAACTGAAAAATACCCAGTATTAGTCATAATAGAATCTGAGAATTTACTCTGACTTTTCAAAGGCTTGAAATAAACACAACCAAGACTTGCTTATAAACATGTGCTACCATGGGTTAGTAAAATAAACAAATATGGAAACAAACCCACACAACAACAGCAACAACAACAAACTTCAGTCTGTGAGGCTTTTGTAATCACACGTTTTTCCAAGGGAAAAAAATGCCCCCACCTTTCAGGAATATTTTTTAAAATCATGTTTTAGCACCTCAGTTCCTCCTGCTACCTCTTTGCATTTATCATTGCAGTATGCCTGTGCCCACCCTTAACATTTTGGATGAAGTATCAGATACAAGTACAGTCTTCTATACATGGTGGAGTTTAGTCTTTGCATGGTGAGATTTGTTGATGCAACAAAAATTACATTCCCTTGGGAAGTAACTCAGTGTAAACCTCCATTGTGTTTGTGCCTGTTCTGTTTACTAAAATTTGTCCCTAAATCTTTAAGCCTAAAACTGTACATATTTTGAAACATTCTGTTGTACGGAATCTCATATTTAACAGTTTCATGGGGTTGTTTCTTTGGAAGTAAAAGTGTTTCTCAAGAGCCTTTTTTTTGTCCGCTCCCAGTGAAAAGAGGAGAGCAAAGCCATCCGCTTACCACAAAGCAGTGCCACCACAAAGGAAAGATTAAGGGTTTAGAGAGAGGTCAATGTGGGTTTTTCTCTAACTAAACACTTTCCTAAAGTTTCCTTGTGGAAAAAATAATGAAGTCATCTCAGAGTTTTTAAAGAATTTTTATTTCTTTTTCACCGTCTGCATTCGCTTGTCTTCTCAGCATGGATGTTTAATCTTTCTAGGCTTTGTGAATTGGTCCAAATGAATAAGTGGTGAGCTGTCTCTCTAGGAGCTAGAGGCTTATTCTAAGGCCCTAATCACTGAGTAAACACATCTTTGCCCTCCCTCTCTTACAACTGCTATATAATAGTCGAGATTCTAGCACAGTAACCTGGATATTGCAGGGATCGACGCTTTGAAATGCAGAATGGCTGATCCTCAAAAACAGACAGTGCCTGATCTTCCCCTGCCTCTTTCTTCTTTTTAAATTAAATATCACCACAGAAATGCTGTTTTATTGCATGATATTGTGCATCAGTGCCCTGGATTTTCAAGTTTAGTTTCAGTCAACATTGTTGGCTGTACTTATATGGATCTCTGCATGTTGGGCTTATTAATGGCCCTTCCTGGCACATGTGTACGTGGTTCTGAAGAACATTTAAATTAAATTAGACAAACAGTAATGCAAATTACTAATCCCTTTCCCAAAGTCGAATGTTCAAATGTTCCTTTTATAAACAGTCATTAAATTTTATCCAAAGCCAGTATATGAGGCATGAGCCCTACAGGGGCTTGTTGTGCAAAGACAGCTTGCCTGAAAATTGCATCCCATGTCTTGCTATATCAATCCACACCAATATCTAGGGTTCAGTGTTACTTCTGATGAAGAGATTTGAAATTACTTTAAATAAAAGTCTGAAAATAGCACCCATATCATCTCAGCAAATATGTTCAAGTATTATTTTAAAATAAAGTAAGTAATTTATATGGGTATGGGGGAGTGGAAAGCTGTAATTTTCTGAATTGTATTTATAATTCATTGAATGCCAGTTGCAGAATCGCAGTCCTTAGCTAGCTCATAGTCTCCCATTTTTGCAGCCTGCTTTCTATATTTGCATGCACACAGACTTGCTTTCCCAGGGGTGATCTGAGATTTTCATGGGGACGCAGCTGCTGGCAGTGAAGTTCAAGTTTTACTTCATAGGGTTCCAGAAGAACAGGACAGAATATTTTGTTTCAAGAGACCACGGACACCATCTCAAAATGTAGTGCCTCTTTAATTTAATTTAATTTTTAAATATTTTTATTTTATACTACTACAGAGGTGGTGATAGCAATGCACTAGCATTTTTTTCAGGTTGTTTATAACTGTTTTTTGTGGTAGATACTGTCCAATCAAGATGTGCGTTCCTTGTTCAGGGAAGTGTTATTTTTGTTGGGCAGCAAGCTAAAAAATATCACTCATTTCTTAGGTCTGTTAGTAAGGTTTTTGTTTTTCATTAGTTGTTCATTTCATGTTCTAGGCATATAATGTATTGTATTTTGTACTCAGAATATTAGGAAGCATTGAAACTATTTAAAGATTTGCAGGGATGGACCATTTGACTTGGAATCTGCTGGTTATTTCTTGTGTGTGCATGATGAGATACTTGTCACCCCTGATAAATCCCATCGTGGGTACTAACACACAAATCTGCAGCAGCAACTTTGCTAAATTGCTAAACTTCCTGAGGAACTTTTCACTCATCTCCTGTCACATTTTTTCCAGAGAAAGCTTCTTGCTATCTACCTCCACCACGATGAAAGTGTACTAACCAACGTCTTCTGCTCACAAATGCTTTGTGCTGAATCTATTGTCTCCTACCTGAGTCAGAACTTCATAACCTGGGCATGGGACATGACAAAAGAAGCAAACAGAGCAAGGTAAGACTCTCTGGACACTGAGTGGAGCATCTTTTCTCAGGGAAGGCCCTTATCTCTGGCTGTCAAATCTTTTGGTGCTTAATATCTATTTGAGCTAAAACTTCATGCTCGTTCTCAGCTGGTCAGTGAAGCTGTGCTGGCTGACATTCAGTGAGAATTGGACTGACCTTGTGTTCATCACAAAGTGACTTCTTACTCCTGTGCAGGAAAAAGTTATTGAAGAAATTCTATCCTTTTTTTTAATTTTTTTTTTTTTAACATGATTCTGTATTCAAACATGTGCCTTCACAGTTATGCATTGCAGTGCCATAATAATACATGGCATTAATTGTGTGTATGTTGGTGTAACTGCATGAGAGCTGTCTGGGGTAATAGCTATTGTTGCTAATGGAAATCTTATTTTTAAAATAACATTCATGTGATAAATTAGTATTAAGAACAGTTTATGCAAAATGTTAAATGCAATTCATATGAACTTTTTTTAACTGCAGGTTTTTTTATATTTTGGTTTTAATGTAATAAAAGCTATCTTGTGTCTAGATAGACACCTATCTGTGTCTAGATAGGTCTCTCTAGAGGGATCATAATTTTGCTGATGAGTAAAGAAACTAAAACTGTAGATTCCACCTCCTTCTACAACTTCTGTAGATTACCAACAAATTTTCTTAGTGTTATACAAAGGCCTCTTTCTTCTTTAGTTATTTATCAGCTGATCATGATCTACTGAAAATAATGATATTATTATTATTATAGCCTTTAGAAATCAGACTGGTTCTCTTAGACCTTATTTCATAACCTTTATTTACCCAGAAGATGAGTGATCATTCTTGCCATCCTATGTATATCACAATAATTAGAGTTATTCTAATTTTTGACTGAAAGATGAAACAGTCATTTGGCCTGGAATAAGGTTGCCACTTCTTTACACGATCCCAGTGATTATTGAAGAAGGAAAATTATACATTTATTTTCTTTCTCCTATGGATTATTAGAATAGAGCTTTTGTACATGTCTAGTATTCACTGTGTAAATTATAGTCAATATTTCTTTACTGAAGTGACCTTGGAGAATGGAACAGTCTCTTTTTCTAATGTGCTTTTTAAATGACTCTTGTGTTTCTCAGGACTTCTTCACTTGACCTTCTGCATTTTGTCATTGGAGGGATCAGCAGCAATGTTTCTAGTTGAAGTTATTCTAGAGAAGTGTAAAAGGTTGGGGAAAAAAGCAGTTGCAAAAACAGTTTAAAAGTTTCTGAAAAAGAAAAAAAATGTAAGAGAGGAAAAAGGAAACATCTAGGTTCTTTCATGGGACCAAATACATGGACTGGAAAGTTGCTTAAGTCTTTTGGTATTGGCATTCATGGGCAGTAAGGAGCCTCCTCCTTTTCTTTTATCCCACAAGTTGGTGTCGAAGGAAACACTATTTCTAAACCATCTGTAGTGGCTAAGTTCAGTTGACTACCTGCTGTTCTATTGTCTGCTTTTCTATTTAATTCTCTAGTTTCTTTTATTTTACAATGACAAAAAATTGCAGTGTAGTTTCTTTTGAAAAACTGTGTTTGAGGGTTTTTTTATGACTAACGATCAACAGCCATGTAATTGCTTTGTTGTGTTTTACTAAAGAAATCTATTAAGTAGCACAACTTTGATACACTAGTAATAAGAGTTTGCAGGTTACACAGACACCTGTGGTGACCAAAGCGACAGAAGCTGCTTGTTAGAAAGAGCCTGTACAGCTGTGTCCTATTAACTCCTTATGACACTTTTTAAAACACAAAATAAAGGGCTTGTTTAAGGCTTTATAGCTGCTCTCAATGAACTTAGTCCCCGATTGTGCCGGACGATAGAGTTTTTAAGCCTTCATTTTTTTGCTTTCTGTTAACAACAACAAAGAAGCTGTCATATTAACAGTGAGGTCAAAAAATAGTAAGGGGTAAACAAGGCATGCTGGCTTGAATTAGAATTATTTCTAATGTCGTGTTTAGTGTCACATCCTGCTCCTTAGACTGGGGTTTCTTCAGAGGGGGCACGATGCCTCCTTCTCCCTTTGGAAAGTGCCAATGCACTGTGGGCATTCCCATAAATAAACAGTCGGTCCCTCTGTTCGGTCACTACCCTTCATGTGACACCGTGGCAGTGTTCTTGGAGCCCATTCTGTCCTGTATCCCTATGAACACAGTCAAATGTAGCTTTTTATTTGAATGGTGAGAAGACAACTGCAGCAAGTGGAGGAACTGAGTTTTGCCTGCTGGTGTAGCCCAAGAGCAACTCATTTATACTCCTACAATTACATGGTGAAACTGCTGGAAAAGCCAGGGTGGGACAGCAGGGGAATCAGGCCCACTTGATTTACAGCAGTCAACAGGGACACCTCAATGTCAGTAATAAAAGACATGGTTTCAGTACTGTGCAATGGCATGAATAAATTCAAACAGGAATAAAGACCTTGTATAAGCCAAAAAAATCTTCTGAATGTTCTGATCCATGGATATCATTCTGTTCCAAAATCAGTCCTAATAGTTTTTTCCAATTTTCTCATTAATGAAATAAAGGTCCATTCTGAACACTGTAGAACAAAATCAGCTCCAAATTCTTGTCGTTTTCCCCAACTTCTAATGTGTTTCTCAGCTCACACTGATGCAGGAATGCGCTTTAAAACCTACATTACTGTACGATAGCACATTTATTCTGGAATCTGTCAATCTTCAAAATCCATTCCAACAGATTGAAGAGAGTCTGTAGGTAGGAATAAAATGCTGTGTGAGCACTGGGTACCTGCCAGCAATAGAGCAAGAGCATGAGCATTACAACTTTGGGACTCTGATGTTAAAAAATTTCTCTCTGCAGCCATAAATTTTCAACTTTGTCAAAATGAAGGCAAAGTCTAGTTAATACAGTTGAGGGGAAGTTTTGTTTTGGCTTCCATGGGTTTTAATTGCCTCTGACATCACGCTTGCAGTAAACAGAGCAGTCACTTTGTGTAAGTTCTGTGATTATGATTTTTTTCATTAATCATAATGAAATTATAATAAAGGGAAAAGAAAATAAGTAGCCTTCATTTAGGAAAATTATGTGGCGCTTTTAAAATACTGTTAAGGAACATACACGAAATCTTTATCTCCTACAGTTCAAATGTCAGTTTAGGGAGCAACTCTGAAATATTCTTGAGATCTGTTCCTGTCAAAGGAGGAAAAAGGCCACAAAGCTATACATATATCTCTAACTTCAGCTCTTGTTATATTCCACTCAACTTGAGGTGGATCATGAGCTTAAAAATCATTGTTTTCTTTCAATTGCTTGCAGTGAATATTGCCATCGTGCCCCTTCAGACAGCAGAAATTTGAGGGAAGGTGTCAGAGTGCTGGCAAGCTGACTGCAGTGGTGCTGGCAATTCTGGCTCTGCCATGTGGCCCAAGCACACACCTGCATCTGGGCCGTCACTTGGGCTGGGCAATTCCTCAGGTTTCCAAAGGGATTCCAGGATAGATAAGCAGGGAGAGCCAGACATGAACAGCTCTAGTTCTGGCACTTTTTGACTTCAAAGAGTTGAGTCAATACCATTGTTCTAATACAGTTATGTGCATGAGAGTTGGATGTGTTTATGCAAACACATGCCTAACTGGTTTTGTTAATTCATTTAATGTGCATTAATATATTTGTATCCAGGAAAGACGTATAGTGATATATATATACACACACATGCACGCACACTCCTTATATTTGAACACACAGCATTTACAAACACAGATAATGCATCATATTAAGAGCTTTCCAGCACACATAGTGTTTGCCAAACAAAGCCAAAACCATAAGACAGTTACTCAAAAATTTGAGCAGCTTTTTAGCTTTTGATATCATTGCCCTTGGGCACCGTATTTCAAGGGGTTGCCAATTTTACTCTGTTGACAGGTACTTGTTAGTTTTAATGTTCAGATGATAGTTTTTCACTTTGCTTAGGCTTAGGAAAGAGTTAATTCACTAAAGTGCCTCTCAGCAGCAGGTTGTCTTCACCTGCAATTTCCGTCATCAAGTGATTAGCCATATTCACAGTTGCTGACCCTTAATTCTAACCTACCGAATGATGCATGCCTGGATGAAGACCAGTTGACCATATTACTCCAGCTCCCCAATCCCATTTGATCCTTCAGCAAATATATTGCAGGTGTGGGGTCTGTGAGGGTGGGAGGAGGTGAGTTAATTTCTCATTGCCTCTTCAGAAGTGACCACAGATTCTGTATATTTTGCTTGCAAAACTGTTGGACATGTTCTTTAGGCGCTAAATCCTTAACAGATTTCACAGAACAGTGTGAAAACCTTTTCTATTGTATTCTGCAATTTTTTATTTAATTTTCTTTAATAGCAATACAGTGCCAGTCAATAAAAACAGGTCAGAAGTCTAATTAATGTTTTAAAAATAAAGGTTCTCAAACACCAGGCGAGTTTGTCATTTTCTGTATGGTTTGTTTTGAGGAGGAAGAGAGAAGAAGGTGAGGAGGGAACCCTTCTGTTCCGTGATTACATCCCACCCGCTCATTTTCTCCTTTTCTCCTTTGCTTTTGATTTTAGTGGCGGTCTTAACAGAATGTCAAGATCAATTTGCAGCATGGTTTAACTCAAGGTTTGCATTCTGCCAGCAGCAATTGTCCTAACGAACAATGCCGTGTGTTCTTGTAACTTCAGAAGCTTTTAGAAGGCTCATGGCAAGGGCAGCATCTAATGACTTTATTAGTGTAGGGTTTCAAAATGGACTCGGTAATTGTTCGCATCTCTTTGTCATTTAGTCATAATTACTGTGTAGTATTGTTCAGGGTTGCACTTGTGAATAGTTTCCTAATAGCACTAAAACGAAGAAAAAAAAGGAGAAGGATAAAAGGTGATTGTCTCTTTAGATGGAGAACAAAACAGCCTGTATATAGATGATGGTTAAACTGTTTATTATACACCCACCAGAAAAAGTAAACTATCTCTGCTTAAATATTTATGTGCTTCAAGGTATTTCATGTTAGTAATCTAAAAATGCCCAAATTTGGAAAGCTGAAAATCAGCAGAGAATGCATTTTGATCTGGTCGTGATTAGGAAGATATGGATGTCTATAATATCCAACTATAAATAGAAAGCAGCTTCTCCTGTGGTATCAAGATTTTCAGTGCATCAGTTTATATGCCTTTAGCAATGTTTTAAGGTCATCTGAGGAAAAAAGTTATTAAACCCAAGGAATTAATTAAACCGATAGATTTGTAAGCATATGTTTTAAGTCCCCACTCTAAAACAAAATCTCAAAGAATGTTCCATCCCACTATACTCAAACTACAACCTAGTTGATTAAGCTTGTTGAACAGAAAAGGTGGAAAAATAAAACTTTTTTGTGTCCTGTGGAAAAGAGGTGAAAGCAGAAAGAACAGGTGGTCAAGACAGATTTGTTGGACTGTTTTGAGGAAGGATCTGATTGTATTCTCTTATTGTTTGGTTCTTCTGCTGTGTTTGTGCAGTCTCTTACCCAGCTTGGAGACTCTCATTGACCTTACAGAATTGTATTTTACTTGTCAGGATAATTCTTTGACTCGTGAAGATTAATCTGAATTCTCCGACTTCTGATGTGCTTGTAGCTTCTCCGACTTTGGCAACATCTGTAAAGTAACTGAACACACTATCTGTTCTTATCTAGGTTATTATTACATCTGTATATTAAATCTACCTGTGGCAAGCCTTGGCTATTCCTTAGGAAATCATACAGTACATAATGGGTGATGATGAAAGTGCATCTTGTGTGTTCCATTCCTTGTGTTCTAGCAAGGGGTCGAGCTATATTTTATTTATACTTTTACCAGTGACTTTGCCTGGGGTCCAAGAATGGACTGATGGGTTTCTAGAGAGCTGTGGTTTAGAATGAATGGGGTTATGAAGTATTTCTCTAATCTGATTGAACCTTTCAGGATGGGAGTCAGATCTTCCATGTTTTAAGATGAGGTAGATAACCCACTCATGTAGGCTTTACTTTTACATGAAGAAGAAGTGGATAAAGTCATGCTTTTTGACATCTGAATCTGATGTTTAGCATGTGGATCCTGAAGATGATACCCACATAATTTGATTTAGGCTGCTGTGTACATCTTTAAAACATGCCTGGTGTCTGCTTGCTCCTTGTGGTTGAGTTACGACCCTACCAATGTGGGTAAGGCAGTCACTCTGTATTGTGGACACCAAGATTATTTTAATATGCCAACTCAGGACATCAGCTTTTACTCTTTTAAAAATGTAAATACCTAATACAAAAATGTTATTTTTACATTAACATTTTAATGAGTCTTATGTTGACTTTGCACATTATATAGTTATTATTTTAAAAAATCAGAAATCTTGCATATTTAATATTCATAATTGTTTTCTTCATGCTCAACAAAGAAGTTCCTTTTTTTCTAAACCCATTTCTGAATGGTGTCATAACTTGTTAGGTTCAATGTAGTCAGCCAGAATTCCTGCATAGAAAAAATAATCTCCCAGAAAAAAGTTATAAAATCTTTTTAATATACTTTAATACTTCGTTCATAATTCTCTACATGCAAAACCTGTACCTATAGGAGAATATTTTGGGACTGAATTATTGGTTGACTAAATACAAAACAGACTTAAAAAGAAAAAAATTACCAAACCAGCACCTTTGACTAGTACAGCTACTGTAGGAGTCTCATTATTTTAGTTCCTTCTAGCATTATTCTCTCTCAGCACTTTTTCAGTTAAATATTTTGTTTCTCCCTGAAACTTGAGTGCTTTTCTTCTGTGGTGTGTTGAAGACTTTTAAACAGTTTTAATACACAAGTCTCAGGAATTCAGTTCCAATGTCCACTGTCTTTATTGCTTCCAGGAGTGAAACCTTGAACTCACCTAAGTCATTTTCCTGTGGAAGATCACTGACTTCTGTGAGGCCAACATTTCACTTACTTCTTCCCACCTAGAAAAAGGAAAACATCAAAACCCATTATTTGTCTGAAGAGTTTATATGTCCAGACTTTACAGATGCTGTTTTATCCTTACCAAATGTCACGTGTCTGTGTCACTGTTTCTGATACAGCAGAGTTTGTTCAGCTTTTTTGATGTCTTCTTTGTGTGGGATTGTTCTGAGTTGAAAAATACCGAGAATCAAGGAGTAACACTTAGGGCCTTGAAATGCTTGCTTGCCACCCCCACCCATTGCCTTCCATCCAACTACAGCCAAAGACGAATTCTCTCTGAGGAGAGTTTTGTATTAGTCCTTCAGGTGCCTCGAATAAGCCCAATGCTCCACTTGTCAGGCTTATCCATTTTTAGCCATTGTATTGGATACTATATATATATTGATTAAAAAAAATCACCATTTTGAATCTTTTCAGTATCTTTGAGAAGAAATTACGTGGACCACTTGACATTTTAATGCAGCTGGTCTTTTCAAATAGATTTGGCTTCTAATGCATGTGACAACGGGACTTTGCTCTTCAGTTAGAGAATACATTTCAGAGTAGTTGTTACCTAAAATATTATCATAAGGCATAAGAAAACACACGATTTAAGTTGCCTTTCATGAACATAATTAAGAATTAATAAGCCTGTACCAGTGGCTAGTCCTCAGAATTTCCACTGTTTTGCCTTTTGTGACCTGTGTTATTAAAAGTCCATTATTTTTACAGACTTTATTAAATTGGATCTTATTAAAGCATTCTATATTTGCATTTGGTCTTTCATAATTCATTATTATTATGACATTTACTTTTTACCATCAGATCTGAAAACATATCATAAGCTACCCTTTTCTCTTGAAAGAAATGCTAATTTCAAACAGTCCTTTAATGGAAGAGAAAAGCTTTATCAGTTTTTTCATTTATTCAAGATCGTGTTAAGAATACTAATGTTAGACTTCTGTATGCTAATATCTAAGAGCTTTTTTTGGTCAAAAGCTTAGAATTATTGTTTTTTAGACCACACTGCTAAGTATGTCACTGGCAGGGCACTAGTACAAAAGAAAATACAATTCTGAAGTACCATGTTTTAATTCTGAGTGATAAAACCAATTTCTTGATCTTTCACTATTAAATTATGCTTTTGTAGGAAATTTACTATTTTTATACTTGACCATGTTTGCTACACTGTTGCTCTACTTAGTTTCTCTTTAGAAGTTTTAAACAATTGATTCAGCATGATTATTTTGGGGGGTAGTTTTGAATTATAGTCTTCACATAGGAAATGGAATTCTCCATGAAATAAATCACTCTCTCAAGCAGTTGTTAATTGTTTTAATTTAGACAACCTAGACCCTATCATGTTTGTAAATATTATTACAATTTAGTCATAAAAAGAAATAAAGAGCTCTAGAACTGAATGCAGAACATGTTAAACAGTAGGTAACATGCATTTAAACTGCTGAATTTAGCATAATTTTTTTTTTAAACTTAACTTCAGAAAATCTTCTACAACATTGACTATTTTTCTTCCCCCATAAGGTTTCTGACGATGTGCACTAGACATTTTGGGAGTGTTGTAGCCCAAACAATTCGAACTCAGAAGACAGACCAGTTTCCTCTTTTCCTTATTATTATGGGAAAAAGATCATCTAATGAAGTGTTGAATGTAATACAAGGTACAGTTCTTTATATTACAGGTATTCCTTATGTGAGTATTGAAACTGTTGTAAGAGGTCTTTGCTAACTGTTTCTCTTTTAAGATGTCCAGAATATTAATTTATTACACCAAACACTTCAGGTTGCCGGGGTATAATTATCTACTACTCACAAATGTATTAATTAGCGTGGTATTAGAGATCGGAGTTGCATGACTGTAATAGAATTATAGTTTACTTTTTTTTTTTTTTAAAGTGGAAGCTTAATTTCCTAAATAAGGACCTACACTTGGTTTTCCAAATTTATATCCAGATACATTCCTGATTTCCAAAAGATCTCGGCTGTAATTTGCATAGTGCCAGAATGCATTTGGTTCTTTGTGTGTGGTTCCTTGTTGATACCTGGGCTCCTGTTGCTAATATTTGGGCATGAGTTGCTCTTTCAGACCTGCCTGCGGCATCGAGACCCCCCATCAGATCAGGATTTAAGTTCCTAATATAATCTCACATAAGTGACGCTTTCTGTTTTACATGAGCAGTTCTTTCTGGTGTAACCATTCCTCTGATTTCACTGATCAAGATCACTTAGATGTGGAGTGTTGCCCTCTGACTGCTGTTCTCAGTAACTCTTCAAATTAAAGCACATCAAAGAATGGCTGCCTCTCATTTCTTCTGCTTTCTCCACAAGTTTGTCTTCATGACACTGTGTCCTCATTTTTTTATTGCTTATATCTAGCAATCTTTATTGTAATTTTGCTTTCCTGAGGAAATTCAGCCTCAGGAAATGCTGCCTTTTGCAAACAAGCATTGGTGTTTCTGCATTTCTGGGATTACTAATTTTCTTGAGGAATCTGCAGTTTTCCTTCCTGTGGACAAAATGTTTAATTTTTGCACAGATTTTGCCTCCTCAGTGCAAGGTACAGCACAACACTAATTCATGGCGTGAATGCCTGTAACTTATAAAACCTGTTTCATAGGTTATTTCATAGAAATAGTTTATAAATAACTTCATTTTCTGACTCTGCAGTACAGTTCAGAACCTTTGCCATCCCACTGGTGGTGCTACTGACTTAAATTACTTAACTGCTTTAGGAACAATTCAGTCACAATGCAATGCATCTTTATATTAAAAAAATACCCAGATTATTTAATTGCATGGATTAAGTTTTAATGATTTGTCAAGTTTTCTACAATCTTTTGCATTGAACTAAAACGATCACCTATTGTAGCCTTACTTAAATTTAGCCTTTAACAAAAATCACACAATCTCTGCTTGTTATTTTCCCAGGAATGGGGACCCTGGTATCTTTTAACAATACTGCCTCAATGAATGGTAGTCTCTGAAGTCCTGCATGTTGTAGCATGTGGGATAACATTTTCTGCTAAGGTAGCAAATGTTAGAAATGGGAACAATGAGGGCCTTTCAGGGCTGGGTGAGAAGGCATGTTGACAGAAGAGATACAACTATATAGAAACCTAAGACCCCGGTGGCGTTTATTGAAATGCAGACTGTCTAAGTTTGCTTTTGATTTTTATTTTTTTTTTCCTGGGGTTGGAAACTATGGGGACAGTCTTGTTTTCTTTAGTGGTACTTGTTCTGCTGGGGTCCAACAGCTGTTTAGGCTGGCAGATGTTAAGACTTTATAGATTTTGACCATTTCTCATGGTTTAAGACCTTTTAACTACTACAACAAGTGGCTTTAATGGGTAGTCTAGTCTTCAGTTTAGAAAGAGAAACCAAAGAATGCAACTTAGTAGGAAATTAAAGTAATATTTCAGTCTTTATGAAGACTGGAGGCATGCTGGAAGGAAAACATGGAGAGGTATCAGTTTTCCTATGTATGTGTTCTATTTCATGATACACACATGGATGGCATAATTTTCCACTTCATTAGCTTTGCAAGTTTTTTGAGAAGTAAATAGACTGAAGAAAATACGGTATTCGAAGCTTTATTACTGGTGATATCCAAATAAAATGTGTACACACATTCATTCAATCATTGTATTCTGGGTTTTTCCATTGTTTTAAACCAATCCACTTGGATGCTGCTGCCAACATCCTACCTTTTGTTGCCTGACTAAGCAGTTGCTTCAGTCTCCCTGGGAATTCTAAAACTAAAATCAATTTCACATAGGGGAATCCTAGATCTGCTGCTTTCTTTTAACATCAGTGCCTGAAACACAAAATAGAGTTAATTTATGCTAGCATAAAAGCAATTGTTCAGATTTGCACCACCTGAAATTTTAACCTGTGATCAACCTTTGTAAAAATAATTTTGAGTTTTCAGTAAAAAGGTGAACTGAAAGGATTCTACTGAGATATTTGCATTTTCTACTCTTGTCTTTTTTTTTTTCTTTTTTTTTTAGTCTGGCTATTTCTTACGGATTAATTCTAAAATGACTTCTTTTTTGTTTAATAACTTTAATGAAATGAAGTTCAGCTATCTTCCTTTGTTGCTAGGTAACACAACAGTGGATGAGCTAATGATGAGGCTGATGGCTGCAATGGAGATCTTCAGTGCCCAGCAGCAGGAAGACATAAAGGATGAGGTGAGCACTGAAAGTTGTTGCAGATACCTCTTGGCTTCCCCTAATTGCCGTGAATGAATGTAGATGTGAATGAAACAGATGTTTCTTTAGCCAGTGGAGTTGGGTATGATGTGTTTTAGTGTCTCTTCCATTGTCAAAAATTAAAAAGGTAAAGTCTCCTGTGTGTATTTGGGTCTCTCAGAACAGCTCCTCCTTTTTGGTCTTGTCATTTTCAGTTTCTTTCCTTTTTCTGAACATTAGTCACCAGTGACTGCGCACATTATAATGATATTATAGAGCTTAATACGCTCATACAAGGAAAATTATCAGGTTTTTTGCCATTGACCAGCTCCAAGTCATCAGTAGAAAACAAAAATAGATTACTAAATCTTAAATGTGTCTGTTTAAAAGGGGGCTGAAGCCAACTTTAACCAGTACCCCAGTACTGAACCACCATTCAGAACGATGCAGAATGCATAAATGCTGACAAGACTTCTCAAAACCAGTGTTTCAGTTACACAGAAGCAGACACAGTGAGTTACACAGCTGAAAGATCTTTATCTGTTACTCTATAAATTGAGAGTGACATTTGGAAGTAATGAAGTACTTAGGAATTTATAATAATAGGTGTGTTGCCATTCAAGATTATTCTTATTCTGTTCTATAGACATTGATTGACAATAATTCACTAAACACATTCTTCACATTTAAATCTTGTCTCTCATTAGTACAAGATTTACTGACTATAATATGAAGGCACATTATCTGCACAATATCTGTCATTCACTTTCTCTTCTTTATTTATGCTACCCGTAATTCATTGGTGAAGAAATTGACTTTAATTTTGTTAATGTTGAACACAAATTTAAGTATGAGGATTACAACAAAAATCCAAGGCACAATATAACTGAATTTTTAATTGCATTTTAACAGGAGTGTGTTGAGTATGGGAGTTTCTTAATGCTTTAGTAAGAAGGTGAAATTTACATCACAGATGAGCTCCAAGAGAGGTTCAGAATTAAAATCTGTAAAAGCTGATAAAAAGGGAGAAAACTGAGGGAAACAAAAGCATCTAAAGTCAGAGAGATAAGAGCAGACAAGGGATAGAAGAAGAAGCTAGAAGTGATGGGATTGGAACAGAGTGAGGAACAGGACACCAGACTGGATGCAGAACCAGGAACCGGCTCCTGTCCTGGGCTGCTCTTTGTCCTTCACTGGATAGCCAAGAGCAGTGACAGTGACACAGAATCCAGTCCCCACATGGGATTGTTGTCTCCTGGCTTCTTTCCCCAGGTGCTCTACCTATCTAGGGAGAATGGAAAATTGGTTTTTATACATGTCTCCAAAAATCTACCTTTGTCCAAGTCTTCTTTTGTTTTTTGTCAGTAGTCTAGCCTCTTGTTTTTCTGTCACTGAAAGCACCAGTGACATTTCTTCCCCAACAGGACCTTTTTCTAATGTACTTTGACATTCAGAAAACTGATGGAAAATTTCATAAACTTTGGGGGCAGCTTTCCAGACACTATGGGATCTATACACAAATAGGATATTTACTTTCTCCTTGGCTCCACTCATTACAAGCACACTGAAAAGGTGATCTCAGACACTTCTGCCTTTGAAGCAGGAAGTTTTCAAAACAAAAAATAACCTTGCTTTATGAAAATACTATTTCAGAGAAGGGAGTATTTGACAAGCAGTCTGTACTCAATAGAGGGCTTCAGCCTGAAAACAAAATACTGCCTTTTTGTGGTTAGCTACATAACATGTAGCTTTCTTGTAAGCCTTGTACTTGACAACTTCAAGTGTTCAAACATCAACACCTTTTCTTTTTTAAGATCTTACTGCAGTTGGTGCAATTTTTTCCCAAATATTACAATAGCAAACAGGATACAGAGTCCGGTTTCTGTTACTGTTTTCTTAATAGCAACAATAAGCCATCGTAAAACCACAAGAAGATAAGCAGAAAATTCTTTTGTGCTTTAAAAAGAGAAGCCATCAAGTGTAGCGTTGCTGTTAACAGAAGTGTGTGTGTGAGAGAGAGCCAGAACTGGAAACATTTGTAAATGACAGCATGAAGTCAGTAATGAGGGAGTTTATGCAGCTGAAATTCTCGTGCACATGAAAGCTTCCAGCACAGCCATTGCATAATCCCGTTTGGCACAGCATGTTTTGCAGTGCCCTCTGATGGTTATTTGGGTGCAGGAGGACTGGTACCAGCCCAGCTGCTGGTCCAGGTGCTCAGCTGATGTTGGCTGTAGCTGCAGGAAGAGCTCCCTGTCACGGAGCAGGGGGTGTAGGTGGGATGCTCAGAACAGGGTTACCAACTCACCTCACCCGAGTGACATGAGCCACCTCACTTGCTGGTGGTAATAATAGTATGTTTAGCTAAATCCTGTGCTTTTGTATCCATGTGTTGGTAAAATTTACCAGTTTAGCCTCATAACATTTTAATGGGGCAAATATCTTGCATGTTTTTTTAGTGTCGAGTGCTAAAATACCATCACTTAACTAGCAGTTGGATTTAATTTTAGGTTTATGTGTTGTACTCCATTAAGCTTTTTCTACATAATCTCCAAATACCTTAAAAACATTGGGATGCGCGTGTGTACTCACAGTAACCCAACATGCCTATCCTGGTATGTAGCTTCTGCACCTGTTTTATCTCCCAAGTTTTCTTAAAGGGAGATCAACCTGCTACCCCGTTCTTGTCCCTGCCTCTCCAGGGTACTGGGTCAATCATGAGCTGCTGCTATGTTGGCAAGATGACATTTTGGAAACCTCCCTCTTTTGGACCATGCTGTTTGTGTGCCATTGTACATACGTGGTCTAGATGTCCTGCTGTCTGTTTTCATAATTTCGCTCCTAAAATTGCTGTAGAACAAGCCACACATGGCAAAATTGGATTAGCAGCACAGTGATGTGCTCAAGTGGCTCTTCTGATGAGAAATGGCCAATGGATAATTCAGTTGTGTGTTCAGTGACCATCAGCAGTGAAGCCACTTGGCCAGGATACAGTCCCACCTTGCCCAGTGCAGTCAGGTCTGGGGACTGAAGTCCAACCTCACACTGTGTATGCAGAGTTGTTCTGCAGCTGCACTAATGATTTCATGCCTCTGATGGACATATTTTCTTTCCTAACCATGGTTACTCCCCTGGTCACTGCAGGAGTTGATACCTCAGGTACTGCTCAGGCAGTGGGGCTGGAGGGTTTTGCAGAGTGGGAATAAGTGTCTTTAAGGAGTTTCTCCTGTAAGCAAGAGAGGGTATCTCAGAGCAGGGGTAACCAGCCTCTGCCACTGTTAATTCAAGGTGTGCACTGAGATTTTTCGGGCGCTGACTTTGAAAAGAGCGTGTCGTATCAGTTCCTCTTGAGTATCAGTTCCTCTTAAGTGTCAATGCCTGGTGCTGGGCTTAGGAAAACAAATAATAGTTGTAAAATATTCTACGCCCTGGAATGTCCATTTTTAAACACCCTGTGAGCTTGCTTGCTTTAATTGGATAGTTAAATAATCATCTCAGTGTGGCGTGATGGGTCCGAATAGATCCAAGTTAGTTCCTTTGTGAGATTAATGTGAAGAGATCTGTGATTAAATCTTGGCATTACAGCACAACACACCTGTTCTGGGCCGATCCTCAACATTTTTTCTTCATTGCCTGAGGAGGAGGCTTCTCAAAGGATTACAGTAACACTTTTTGACAAGCTTATACAGGGCGGAGTTTCCATGTAATGACAGGGCTCATTTGATGATGCCTCAGTAATGCATTTTTTATTTTTGCTGTCAACATTTATTACTGTAGAAGCATTGACTGTTACACAGCTGGTCCAACTTGTCCACATTTAAGTAACAGTAGGTCTCTGGTCGTGTTTATTTTTGTCGTTATGCAACACTGGCCCTCCTGCTCTTGGATTAGACTTCAAGGTGGAATTCTAATACCCGCAGTTGCTTCAGACACCTTCTTATTTTTATAAATACCAGTTAAAACCTTTCATTCTCTTTAAACTGTCTGCCGGCACACTGATCTGCAGTGTAAAAGAGAGACACTTAAGAATTTTTAAACTGGAAAAACTTCTGTAAACAGACTCTGACTGAAGATAAGCTGTAGAAAACTTCAGGCCTGCGGAGTCACCACCTTTCCTCTCTGTTCTGGGGTGACATCTCTTTCCTTGATACTTCTAGAGCTTGAGGAAACCAGTGTCTGGATGGGAATCTGAAAAACATGTGAAGGAAAACCAAAACTCCAAACCAGCAGCATAAATTCTTTTTCCTCTTTTCCCTGCCACAGTGCTTTGGGGCTTTAGTGGCCAAGTGATATTTTCATAACTGTGCTGTGAGAAGCCTGGTATCACCGTGTCTTTTCCTCCTTTTCTGCCTCACTGCTGTCAAATGTAGGGGAAGTGCTTCCATCAGCTCTGCAAGAGGCCTCTGAAATTTCTGCTAGGGACTGAAGCTCACAAGTAAATCAGTAGAATTTGATTTGGCATCTGAATACCTTAGATAATCTGTGTTCCATCTAACGCTGTCATGGCTATCATGGTGTATAGTATTTGCACAACTAGAGATTATGAGAATACACGAAATTCATTAAATTCCAAAGCAAAAAGCATTATGGTGATGACAGCCATCTAGCAAAGATTGGCATTTAACCCCTCAAAAATCTAATTAGCACATTTACTAATTATTACTAGTTATAACTAATTAAACTACAGTAATCAAAATTCATTTGATTGAATTTTCCGGTTTAGTGTTTGTGATATGCTGGCAGCCCAAACGATGGGCTTCCCCTTGAGCACTTGGCCACGCACGCCCCAGCAGGTGCAAGTGCTGTCTTCGAGAGTTTACAGCATGGTTAGAGCTTTGGCAAAGTGCAAGGCAATGTCAGAGGAAAGAAAGTAGGGAGATAAAGTATCTTTAGTCCCTGTTGCTGTTAGGCTGTACATGGTGGTGGCTCCAGTCACTGAATATCCAGCCCAGCTGGGCAGATGTATCAGGACTGGCTGGCTCTTTTCCCACAGAAAGGCACTGCAGGACTCCTTGAAGGTTTTGGGTTTGATTTTGTTCCTGTCACTTGAGTTAATTCCCAAAAATGACTGTCTGGAATGAGCTTTCAGCCTTCAGTGTGGACAGGCAGGATCCTGTGGTGGTTCTGTGCTGTTCTGCCCCTCACCCTGCCCCATCCTGCCTCCTCCCGTGCTTCTGTCGCCGCTGAAAATGTCCACTTGCTTTGTCCTCCTCATTCCCATACACCCAACACGCTCTGTGTACACTTTTTCCTTCCATATATTCCCCATCACGTATGTTTAAGTTATACAATGTGCAAGTCTGTCATCTTAGTGAGTCAAATTAATGCCTTTCTTGCACTGGTTTGTTTGGACAAAGGGGTGTTTCTCTTTAACGCTCCCATGAATAGCCTAAAGCATTTGCAGATTTTAATTTCAGGAGTGGTTCAGTGAAATGAACTGTCTTTCAGATAGACATTCAGCATTTGTAAATACACTTTTTTTTCTTTCTTTCTTGTAATAGCCCTTTACTCGCTGGTGCTCTGAGAAATGTCTTCTGCTCCTGGTTGTCTTCTCAAGTTCTGTCTTCTTGTCCAGTTTTACTTCATAGTAAAACTGGTCCTAAAGTGCAATGGGGAATGACATAACACAGCTCCCTGAGACAAATCAGGTGCAAAGCCAATTCCTGGGGTTAAATCATTAAATCCTACTTTCAGAAACGACAATAATAAATAGAAAAAAAAGCCCAGAAGGGCCAATGCTGACTTTCCCAGCAAAATATCCCATTCAAAAAGACAAATATTTCTAACTTGTAGAATCTGTTGACCTAAATTCAATTAAGAACCCCTCTTTGTCCATCATCCTGCGTCTGAAAATGCCTGTCACTAGGTACTTCAGGATTAACTTCAACAAATGGTTTAGGAAATAATTATATGAGAGAGTTATTCTAAATTTCTTCTTATCTGTCAGTTTTTCGTAGTCTTGATGCACTGGATATTACTCAGGAGAAGGTTTTCTCTGGTCAATTGTAGCTATCTCATAAGTGTTTGATATTTTTGGGTTGACTGCATTTCTAAGAAACAGAATAGCAAAGAAAAGTCACAGCTGAAGAATACATTCTGTGAATAAAAGCAAATTTTTTCAAATTTCCAACCTTCCATTGAATGTATCTTCTCCCATTGTCTCATTGTCAAAATAGGAAAGCAGAGACCTGTGACTTCTCCCCTTTTTTGGTGGAAAGGAGTGTTGTCTGTTGTCCCCTTGTCTCAAGCCCCAAACCCTTGGGATGTGAATGGTTTACATTCACACCAGCCTTCAGTCACTGCTGTGGAATTCACAAATGCTTTATAAGCCCTGTTTCTGATGAAGGTTTTTTAGGTGACCCAGGATAAGCCATGGCTGTTTATACCTTGATTTCTTGAATATGGAAGGTGCCAGTTCTGCCTTCATTGCAAAAGCACTGTCGAGATGCGTTTAGTGATGTTCAGTCAATACTGACTGCAATTTGTGTAGGGTCTAACAGGAAAGTTTTCAGCTGCCTCAGATTTTATTGATAACACTTCTGAATTTTTTTATATTAATTGTTAGTGGCATGACTATTCTTGACGTGTTCTTTGTTAGTGCAGTTGAAGATTCTTTGCAAAATATTTTCTTCCGCTTTTCCTGTCACTACTGTGAGTTTTCTTTTGTTGCTTTCTGGTGAACTTGAGGCATCCTCATTCTTCTCTTGAGGAAGAGATGGCTAAAATAAGAAACTGCATTACAAAAGGGAGAACTGCTTCATCTAATGTTTAAAATTTGTCCAAGGTGTAACTCTGAACTGAACAATACCACAACTTAGCCATAAAATCTGTGGAGGAGTTGCTTCCTGTTGAGTGTGAGCAGTATTAGCAAACAGAAGTATTAACACCAAAGTAGGTACAAAGAGGCATTTCACAGGATTACATCTGCTGCTTACCCAAAGAACTCTGGATTCCAGGTTTGTTTTTAAGGTCTGTTTCAGTAAGAACAGTATTATTTCAATGAGGTGTAGGGCCAGTGGCACAGTCATTTACTTTTAGATGTGGCTCACATATTTCTATGAGGACCAGGCAGTCATGCATGGTAATTCTTCACATTCCTGACATCTTTTTCATAATCCATTTCTAGGATGATAGTAACTGCAATGAATAGGAAAGAAAGAATTTTAACTTTTTTTAATGCCTGGAATTCATGTTTCAATTCTAGTTGTAGAATCTATAGCATCTGTATTTTTTTTTTAATTTTATTTTTTGATAAACTACAGTAACTTTGATAGAGAAGAGCCTGTAGCTGCAGTAGTTGTATCGAATTTTTCAGAGTTCTTTTGGGCATTACTGGACTTGTGTGACCTTTGAAATTCAATGTGTGGAGTTAGGTGTCATACATGGAGTCAAAAAACATGGAAGTTGAATAGGTTCTCTCTGAAATAATTCTAAATATATTTTAAAGGCTCGTCCTCTGGCAAATAACCTGAAGTCATCTTCCTTTAGTGAGCTGATTTGTAAAGGTTATTTGGGTTCTCACTATTCTAAGATAAATTTTCAGTATGTTTATGAAAAGTCTCAGTGTAAATAGCACAAATTTTTTTCTTTACTGTTATGTTCCATCTCTGAGAAGAACTGGGAAAACCTCTGTGTCTTCAATAAGCTTTCCTCATATTTGGGAAACATAAAAATGGGAACTGTTTAATGATTTCAACACCCCCTCGTCTCAGAAATGGAATATTCATGTAGGGTAGTTTTTGCTATCGGGTTCAAGTCCTGTGAGCAGAGTACCTAAAACTTATCAATGTCCACAGTATCCAGGAAGGGGAAAGGTTATTTGTTATTATTGTCCTTTTTTGCATTTTGCAAGAGTTACTTCTACTTGTGTTTTGGCTCTGCTGAATTAAGTGATGGTTTCTAAATCTTGAAATGAAATTCAGGACACATTGATTGTAGAGTAACTTTGGGTCCTGTTTCTGTAAGGAAGAAGAATTTCCTCTGAAAAGATTTTGCTACTTTCCAAGTGGAAGTTGTATAGTTTTCCCTGCAGTTTGTCCTTTCCCCCTGTGTTTTCATTCTACTGCAGAGATTTAACTACTGAGGTGTTGGGGGTTTTTCTGAGGAACATCTTGGCATGTTTGTATGTTGTGATAATACACTTAGCATGAGCTCCTCCCATTCAGAATTGAGTTTTTACCAAATAATGATGTTTTCAGGAGAAAATTATCACTTAGCAAAATGATTCTTTTATGTGGAATAAATGTTGCAGCTGAATGGGAAGATTGCATAATTCTTCAAGAAGCAGTAGGTAGTAGACACTAATTTCTGTGAAGCACAGGGGACATATTGCCCCAGTGCAAGTGCTGTGTTGCTGGTGGCTGCAGGGGAGACCCTGCTGAGCCCACCAGCAGTCTCACAGCTAAATCCTATTGATTTTTGTAGGGACCAGTGCAGCCTCTGCAGGGCTCTGGGGGGATTATGAGATGTAAGACAGGTAAGCACAGGGGAGCAGCCACTGTCTGTGCTTCAGAGGCAGAGTATGAAGCTATTGATTGTACACTTTGCTTTATTTGATATCACCCCAGTGCAGTTATTCCAGCTTTTGGGGATATCCACTCTTTGATCCTCCACTGTGGGGATGATGCCTCGCTTTGTTATTTGTGTGTTTTTAGTAAACCTTTACTTTTTTGTGCTGTGATTGTTGATAAGATACTTTTTGCTGGCATGGTAACCTCCTGTTCCTTGCTTGCCTGCATCTGTCCATTTGAGATACTTCAGAGCAGGACCTGCTGCTTTCCCATCTTTGTATAATGTTCAGCAGTGTGAATTGAGGCTTCTGGATGATGTTTGATAGTCGTGACCCTGGATGGACCCTGCTGAGGGGTTTTTGACCCAGGAAGGACGCGGGATTGGGTTTTCTCTATCAGGGCCAGCCCTTATCCACTGTCAGTCTGAGTAGAGAGCCAATGAAAACCTGGCCTCAGCGTCTAAACCACATTTCCCTGTTCCAAAATCATCCAAGCTGTTGGGTGCAGGAGGGAAATCCCCCCCAGCTCCAGCCCATGCCCCCCTGCAGTGACCCCTCTATCACAGTCCTGCTCACTGTGACCCCGAGCCCGGTCCAGCCGGGCAAGCGTGGCAAAAACAGAGGGCAGGAACGATGGAGTTGCTCAAAAAACAGAGAACTTTAATAGTGAAAATAACAAACACAGAAACCACACAATCTGAGGGGCAACATCCGAAGACCAAGGGGTGTGGCCAACTTAACAATATATAGGGGTATTTTGAGGGCTGGGGTCCAATCCCGAACGTGGAACAGGAACCTGATCTTATGCGTGACAAGTCCCGAACCAACTGAGAACCAGAACGTGAAACATGGCCTTTTATGGAATGGTTCCATTAACATGCCAGCTCCCATGGCTACATTCTTCTCACCGTAACCTAACCAGCTATCTCCCTTTCGGTATCCTGCTTCCCGTGGGCTCAGGTTGAAGCCACCGAGGCTGAACCACTGCTCATCTCAGCCGGTTCGGTTGTTGCACCCCTCCCCTGGCAGCTGCTCCTCCCCAGCTCTCTGTGCCTGCCATGGCCCTCCGTGCAGAGCCTGGCTGCCTCATCCAGCCCTCAGGCCAGGGCTTGCAAGCACCATTCCCTTACCTGGCAACTGAATCAAAGCTTCAGGCAGTCAGAAGTTCTGAAGCCACAGTCACCCTTGAGGCATCTCTGAACGTGTTTCTCCTAGTGGTAATTGGATGATGTTGAAGTCACTGGGATTAAAGGGTGCTGGTGAACATAAAGATATTTATCATACCTGGTCCACTGTTTGATTTTTTTTTCTTCTTTGTTATTTTTTTTTACCTTTAGGATGAGCGTGAAGCCAGAGAAAATGTGAAAAGAGAGCAGGACGAAGCGTACCGCATCTCGCTGGAGGCTGACAGAGCCAAGGTGTGTGCAGAGGGGGACGCCCCATGAGATGGGAACCCTTTGGGGTTTGGGAATGCTCTGTGGTGCAGAGGACTGCCTGCCTTCGCTTGTGCTCTGAACATGAGACCCTAAAGTCCTCAGTGTTGTAAAGTGGCACCAGATAAAGTCACTTAGGATTAGGCCTGACTACATCTTTTAGCTAAACCCATCCTGGCTTCGTTTAATAAGAGAATTTGGGAAAGGAGTGGCAGGAAAATATTGCTTAACAAATATCATATCTCTTGTATTAATTTCTATGTAAATGTTGAGAAATTTCCTTGCATTTGTATTTATCTCGTATTTATGTGGGATTGCCCTTTGTGTTTGTTAGAGGGAAGCACAAGAGAGAGAAATGGCAGAGCAGTTTCGCCTGGAACAAATCCGGAAAGAACAGGAGGAAGAACGTGAGGTGGGATGTTTTGCCTTTTCTGATAACTTCTTGAATTCATGAAGCTTATCAGCACTGAAACTGTCATTCAACACACACTGCAGCTTCAATTCAAAGCATAATTTTTATGAGATCAATTTTCTTTACTAGTATTCATTTCTTATTATATATCTGTGAAACAAAGTGCAGCTAAATAATTTTCATCCACTGTTTAAAAGCATTTCTTTTTTATCATCTGGGTCTCAAATAGATGGACCTGCTCACAGGAGATCTGTGAAATGAGCTCCATGAGTGCTGGAATCTTTGGGAGGCTTTAACCTGTTTTCTGCAGCCACTCCTGTTAAAAACATGGAACCCCTTTCATTTTTTCCCAGAAGTAGCACAAAGCCTACCTGCAATTCTGATTGAACAAGTTGCCAAATTTAATTTGGGAGACAATTCTCTTTTTTTAAAAAAATAAGAAAATAAAATCCAGAATCTTGAAATCTGGATTTGTAGTACTTTAAAAAACTTCTGAACAGTATTCTACAGAATCTTGCTTAGAATGAGAATTGTGTTTAAACAAGCACTTAATGTCTCTAGACCTCTGTAAGAAAACAGAAACCCTGTGCTATGAAGAGTACTGTTCCTCAAACTGTTGCTTTGCAGATTCTCTCCATTTTGTACAGGCTGAGGTCCCAGTGCCTCTAAGAGATGGCTCCTGCAGCCTCTTACAGGGCCTAGACTAGTTGTGGGATCGGAATTCTGTGAGGTTAATAGCAGCTGAGCATGAATCCACTGCAGCAGGAACAGGCTCACAATCAGCTGACACTCAGGCTCAAGCAAGAAATATGTTTTTCTTTTCTAAGTTATTTTGCATGCATAGAAACAATAATTATTTCTGCTTCATTATATCTGCTCCTGAACCTTTTCTGATACCTTGGCCTTTTGGAAATGGTTTCGTTACGCAAAGGCTGCAAGACTGGCCCATGTTATCAAAATATACCTGGGCTTCCCTGTTTTAATGCAGAGTGCAGTAATGAAAATAATAGAATCTGTTTGCTTAGGAGAACAAAAGGGATTTTAAGAATAATGTTTACTAACACTCCCCATTTTCAAGTATACAGATTACTTGGACTGAATTGTTTTGCAACAGTGTTTACTTACAGAAGTGGCTTTATGTTCAGTTTGTATTTTAAAATCTGACTATTGAGCTCTTCACATACTGAGCACCTTTTTATCAACAAACTGAAATTGCTCGTTCAGATCCAAGAGTTTTTAATGTGATCCATCATGTCATTGTTTTCTGGCTTGGTTTGCTGGTACAGAATATCCATTGTAAATTACCATTTTATGTGGAAGCATTGGAGAGTGGTTACTTTGGGGAGCGACTCACTCTTTGCACAAAGGAAGGAGCTCTAATGAGCTACTGTTGTTTATTTTTCTATAATATAATTGATTGGGTTCAGTAAATAATGTAGCATCTGTTGTTATACTGTGTGGGGAAATGTCAAAACAGCAAGATAGTAAGCAGGTGGTTGAGAATGGAGAGGGAGAAAATTAAAATAGAATCTATTTAAAATATAATCTCATAGTAGATGAGCAAAAATGAAGTCAAGTTCTATGTATAAATATTTATACTGAGATATAATTTGCTCAGAGGTGTGTGTGTAAGAAGTAGACTATTTAAAAGCCTTTGTAATCTTGCTTCTGCCCAGTCCTTTCCCTGCAGTGTAATCACCCTCCATCAGTTTCTGTTACTAAATGACCTTGGGGGGGGTTTCAAAGGCACAAATAGCAACTGTATAAACTGAAGGTTCCTTGAAAATGATTAAATCCCTGCCTGACTGCCTCTTCAGTTTGAAAAATTGTCTTTTTTTCGGGGGAGGCGGTGTGTTTGTGCCGCTTCTTCCATTCATTTACCTTCTCTTTAAATGCTGCCTTAAGTGAGGTGATTCTGTAACAGAGCTGCTTCTGAGCGTGGTCACATTTTTGACAGATGCTGACACCTGCCCAAGAGTACCAAAAATGCCCTTAAAAATCAAGCCCACCTCATTCAGGGGTCTAATGTTAGACATTAATTTTATTTTAAAAAAAATCTAATTGTAGGATTGGTGCTGTAGCAGCTCCCAGAGACAGAGAACACAGACCTGGGTCCTGTCCTTAAAATCTTGACATCAGCAATGTTAGCAGGAAGACATTCTCACATGACTGTCATGTACTGTCATTGCAATTTGAGGGCTGATTTAATGCAAGTTGTTGCAGAAAATGTGTCCACCTGGACTTGGAACCATCATCTTGCAACTACTACTACTACTACTACTATACTACTACTGCCAACTTGAAATCTTCAGGCTCCCATTTCTGTTCTCTCAGTTTTCTTCTTTAAACATTCCTACTTTTGTATGAAGTCTGTGTATCTAATGTACATTCGTGGCATTTTTAATTGCATCTTTCAACAGTGTTTCAGTTTATTTGTAGTAAATTTCTTGCATATATTTCTTTTCACTCTGAACTGCCCTTAAGGGTTCAGTCTACTTCAAATGGTCAATTACCATTGCAAGAGGAAGGCAATTTGACAAGTGCTTTTAAAGAAATACTTTTACTGCCTTTTAATTTATACCCTTTAAGGAAGGAATTGGCCACTTGACAATTATTCTCTCATTCAATTTTTTTCCAAGGCTTTCTGCCAAATGATTAAATTACGTATCCCATCGTGCATTAACTGTAGACCTAATAATATGTGTTATAAAGAAGGATTTATTTTAATTAGTTGTCTGGTGGGCTGTTATTAAGGAGTGAATAAAAATTATTTTGTCATTGAGATATAAAGACTCTGGAGCGCTGCAACACATCTTGAAGTTCTAGAAGAAATAAAAAGAAAAGCTTTCTGCCCTTTTTTTTCTCTTGCTGGCACTGCAACCTGAAATGGTTGTTTTTCCTTCCCCAGGCTATCCGGCTCTCTCTGGAGCAGTCCTTGCCCCCCGAGCCGAAGGAGGAGAGCACTGAGTCTGTCAGCAAACTCCGCATCCGGACGCCCAGCGGAGAATTCTTTGAGCGGCGTTTCCTGGCCAGCAGCAAGCTGCAGGTTGTCTTTGATTTTGTAGCTTCCAAGGGATATCCTTGGGAGGAGTACAAGCTGCTGGGCACCTTTCCGAGGAGAGATGTGAGTAAATATACCTTTCAGGAATGAATACCTCTGATTCTTGCTCCTGCAGGTTAGATGGGCTGGGGTGTTACAGCATAGAAGGTAAAAGGTGTGCGTGGCTATATTCAGGTGCTGCCAAGCTCTAAGCCAGGTACTGGCTGAGCCGTGCTGTCAGATGTTGCATACAGAGCTGTGAAACCTGCCTCCAGTGACATGGTAAAAAATCCTACATTTCAGAGAAAGTTGTGGCCCATATTCAATGAAAACTCGAACATGCTGAGCCAGCTTTGCTCACATCCTGTTTTGAAGGAAGCTCCATCAACACTGCTGATAGTTCATGGCTTAGGTCTGTTATGGGCTGCTACTTCTGATCTTTCTGGTTTTGCCATTTGGATGCAACTTCATGTTATGAACAAGGCTCAGGCTTAGATAGTACCCAGTTATGAACTATTAAGTACATCCCAATAAATATTTGATTCACCTGTTATGTAATACCAGTAGATAATTACATCTTCTATCTTGAAATTGTATGATGAACCTGCTGTGGCAGATTTTCAAAATCAATACTGCTCACTGCTTACAATAGCCAATTAAATTCTGTTGATAAATCAACAGATAATTTCTGTACTGGCTCCTAAATTTCTTTGAAAATCCAGCTCTGTGTTTTCTGCACAAATTAGCTTTCATTCCTTATTTAGTCATTGCTACAGCAAAGGTGAAAGTCAGTGAATCCAACTGTGCAGGGGCCCTGGATAAAAGGTGGAGGGAATGGGCACTGCAGAGACGTCAGGACAGAGCCAGGCAGTGGTGGGTGAAGTCCAGCAGCTCTTTGGCCAGACTGCCTGAGCACTGCAGAGGAGTGGGGCAGCGCTGCACCAGCTGGGGTCTTGTTTGCTGGAGGCGTCTCCCGGCGACTGCTTAGGCCATTGTTCACCGGAGGAGTTCAGGAATTTGGATTGCTTTTCCGTTTTGTTTCCCATCACTGCGCCTGGGGGAAGTTCACTCGGAATGAGGCTCTGATGGATGTGTTTACAGCAGTTTCTAACAGATACCTCTTGCTTTATCATCTTATTTGTAAGAACTCCAAAGGAGAAGCAGCTCATCCTTAGCAAGCATACAACCTGTGAGTGGAGGTGGTTTCTGACCCATTTTTGGCACAACTGTGAACAGGATTGCAGTGCTTGCAGCTCTTCTTCCACTTTGTCCTGTACTGAGAATCCTAATCAGTCAGACTGAAAAGCAGCATTTAAGGAATCTCATTAATCACTAATTAACTTTACTCCTTAAGCATGCAGCATCATTTCCAGTGGAACCAAAGACTAGAAGTCACCTGTGTTCCCAGAATTACTGATGGTTCAGTGGACTTGACAAAAGAAAAACAGTGTTCTGCAGTCTAAACAATGGGGTTTTGCATTTTAAATATTTTGCAAGTCATGCTTCCCCACCTGTAACATATTTCTGATGTAATACATATTTAATATGAAAACTCTACAGGTATATTACTCTTAACTCCTTACATTTGTTTTCACTTTACGTTGGCACTTTCTGTACTTATTCCCATCATCATCATTATGAACGTTAGTCTGTAAAAAACCTCAAAAATTTATCAGGTGAATCACATAAAAGCAAGTTTTAAAAAGAGTAGAAAATAAAAAAATACCACTAGATTAGAATGGGCTGGTATTGGCAGTACATCTGTGAAACTGGCAGGGAGAAAAGGCTGAGGCAAAGAAAGGAGAATTTAATGGCAGGATCTGGAGCTGTTGGTCTGTTGTGTGGGAAGCAAAGACCCTATCATCTTTTTCTATGATTCCAACCTAATAATGCCATGTATGAGAAGTCACATAAATGATTCATGGTGATTGACTCAGCCATGTATGAATCCCGTTGCCATTGTGACCACCAGAGCTACGACAGACAAAAAATATTCCCCAGGGGTTTGCTAACCACTGAGAACTGTAAATGACATCTGTCATGTTCCCCAGGTTTGGAAAGTTGGAAGCGTGCAACTCCATAGACAGACTGAAAAAAAAGAAAAATAAGGCATTGTTGAATGGCTTGGAAGAAGTACAGTCAAAGTATATATTCATTGCCTTGGGCTTTGTGGTCTGTAGTCTTAAAAATACACTGAAAGTTATCAAGACCCTTCTGCTATATGATATGTTACAAACATGAATAGGAGTCTGTGCTACAAGGACAGAGCACTTGGGATGCTTGTGCTCCAGAAAACAAGAGCATTTAAAATGTCTATATTTGAACTATACGTAACATTTTTGGAAAAAATATTTTCGAAAGTATGAGAATTACTGCACTGGAGTATTGCTGCAATAAGACACAAACATGTCTTCTAAAGTTAGTTTGGGTTTTTTTTCCTATCCTAATCTGCTTTACAATAACATACACACCCCCAAAAGTGTCTCTGTCTTAGCAAAACAAGGGGATTATCTTCAACCAGATCAATATTTTCTTGCGCTAAACTTGTTAGAGTCTTTTACCTGCAGTTCAAAGCCATCAGTCCTGATGCAGTATTGTTGAAGTATTTTTACATCTTTCATAAATAAAAATTCATTAGTTCTTAGTCCTGTGTTCCAGTTGCTTACACAGATATCCATAGCTAACTTAAAGTTGGTATCATAACCCTACTGTAAATACAAACTTCTACACATGAGTAAATACACAGATTAACCTTTTCCAGACACTCCTTGTAGATTTTAAAGCAGCAGTGACATTCCAAAGCAGTTAAGCACATGCAGTGACTTGTTATTGGGTCTTTGTCACTGACTGTGTTGTTCTTTCTACCCGTGCTGAAATTAGATATTAACCAGCTCCTCTCTCAGTACCTCCGCACCACATCTTGTACCACCAGTGTGTGTCACAGATGTGAGCTTGGGGCAACAGGGAGCTCGTGCCTCAGACTCTGGGAACATTGGCAAGCACATCTTCTGGGAGTGAAAAGCTGTATTGTATTTCTTGGCATTATTCTTAAATACACCGGTAAAGGCTCCATGGGAGCGCTTGTGTGCACTGTTCAATGTGTGTGCTGATTTCAGAGTTATGGCTCCCTTTCTTCCAGAAATCACACTGAACTATAACAAAAAGAGCTACTCTATGTATATTAGTGTGCTCAGTCAACCTTCTAGTTCAGTGTTTAAGTCCCTGTCTCTTAAAAGCCTTCCCAAGCTCTGACTTTGGTAGTCCTCTTGACCTCCCATTTGCAAGATTGTCCTTCTCCCAGTGCCTTGGAGACCTCCAGGTAATCACTTCCTCGCTTACTTCAGTGCTGGTGATGTGCACAGGTCTTCCTGAAACCATTAACATCTTACAGCGTGGGCATTTTACCCTACTAGGCAAGAAGCTGAAGTGGACCAGGTCTAGCTGAAACTATAAGAGGAGTGTTCAGAAATTCACCCAAACTGGGCTTCAGTTACCCTACTAGGGTTAGTACGTTTGTGAATGTTTTATGGTGCCTCTCAGAGAGGGAGGGCCAGGCATGATTCCTCCTTCTAAAAGCTATATTTGAAAGACTGAATTTATTGATTTCTCATGAAAAATCAAAATTGCAAGCTATAATTTCTGCTGCTAATTTCTCCTTGAGGTGGAGCATTAGTTATGTATTTGAGAGTATGCCTTCTGCAGACATGGTATTAGAGACTTAAGCTCTTTATTTACTGTATCTGGAAGCCTTCGTAAGCCAAGACTTCTACAGTATTTCACATTTTATTTTTCTGAGCCACAGCTTAGGATCAGGTGGCAGTTAAGTCACTTAAGGTTATTTAAATGCATCTAAAATGTTGCTTAATAATTCAGAACCAGTTTGCTCTGTTTAGAGTATTAAGATTTTTTAAATCCTTTTAATTAACCAATTTCAACAGCAGTTTAAATAAACAGAAACAAAAAATCTCCCTTGAAAGGGCAGAAAATAAATTTAACTCAAATTGCATGTCAATTTTAATCAGATATGACGAGGATTTCAGTAAATTTAGAGCCAGGCAATTCATCGTTTTGGGAGTATATGGGAATATAGAGTAAGATATTCCTCCAAATCCAAATGTGGTTATTCATTCCCGTACTTTGGCAGGATTAATCCTCTTTGCTGCTCACAGTGGTGAAAATAATGCCACAGGATAGTAAGTTTAGCTGCAGCACTTGGTATGGAGTCCTCTGAGCAGGGAATTACCCTCTCATGTTCTCAGAAAGGTGATGCTGGAGCATGGTCCTTATGTTTTTGTGCCAGGTAGTTTGACAATTTTATATATGAGTTCTGGCAGCTGTTCTTTGTAAGGATTACTCTGAATTACACCCTGTGCAAACTACTGCCTTCAGATAACTTATTTTTAAACTCATTAACTCATGTTTAAGCTCTCTAAATAGTTCATGAAAGAGTTAAATGTCGAGGACCATCTTTGACTTTTAACATTCTTCCCCCTAATCATGATCTTGATAGGAAAATGGAAGAAAGATGTTATTGTGATAAAGGATTTGTGCAGTGTCATGGCTACACCCTACAGTATTTTTACTAATTTCATGTAAATCAGGAAGGTAGCTTGAATATCTGTTTTATAGCCAAGGAGGATTTCAGATGAATGAAATATTTTTTCTGATAGGTTCAAAAAATCTTGAGAATTACATGTGATACCTTTAATTATTCCAGTCAGTTACTGATATTTATATTTCCTACTACACAAAGTAGTAGTCATCTTTTTTAATTCACATAATTTAAATTTTTCTGGTCATTGGTGTAATGTACTTACTCTGATCTAGTTTACACAAGGCCACAGCCACCTACAAAGGTAGATGTCCCTCCTCCTATCATTTACAGCTTTCCTTAAGTCAATACTACCTGCCCTTGTCTTTCCTCTCCTTTCAAGATCTGTTGTTATTTTATTTATTCAAGCAGTTAGGTTTGGTTTAGTTAAGACACTGAGAAGTTGCCTAAGCAAATTGGCCATTCCACACTGGCATATTCCCATGCCTCTTTTGGTGCCTGGTTTCTGACTGTTTTTCCTGACAACTTGTAACAGTGGAGGGATTGTAAAGACCAACCTCAAGTGCAAAAGGAAAGGACACTGAAGCATTTGTAGCTCCCAGATTTTCTTGCTTTTAACAAGTTGGTTGCTCACAAAGAACAGTATCACAATCGTTTGGTCAGCACCTAAAAAAGGGAGTAGGTGACATTCTTGCTCTGGTGAAGTCAGTGACAGCACCTGAGAGAACACTGAGTATATTTTGCTTCTTGAAACATGGTGTTTATTTTTGTGGAAATACAATTTCCATATAGATAGTAAAAAATTTTGTATGTATTACAGAAAGATTTTTCACAATGTTTTCTTCCAGGAAAGACAGACTTGATGTGTTTTTATCAGACCTGGTGTCTTTCCATAAGTAACTGATCCAAAGTGAAGGATTAAAGCCTTTCGTGTATCAAGTCACTGAAAGGAGATCTCATCTCACAGATGTAAGAAAAGAAATAGAATTACATTCTGTAGATCCAGTATAGTTTCTGATCTCTCTCACAGCAACTCTATTTGAATACAGGGGATGTTTAACCAGTTTCAGGAAATAGGTGTGCATTTCAGATGAGCTCTTTTACTCGGGGCTCACTGGAGTAAGCAAGCATTCACCCAGCACTGAATGCGCAGCGCGGAGCGCGAGCTCTCCGTGAATCACCCTCATTAGTTAGCCCAGTGACTAATGCCAACCATGGGATTAATATATTCCACCCAACAGCCCTTCAGTGCACATCCCTCGCACCCAAAGTGCTCTTTTATTCAGCACTGCCCCATTTTACAAAACATTTATTTCAGGGGAGGCACGTTATTGTTCACAGGAAGATGCCTTAGTTAAGCTGTAGAGCTTTGCTCTTGCATATGACATTATCCAGCATAAACTGGGGCTAAGGTATTTCATACTTTTTCTCCAGAATTCATGTTTAATATCCATTTTGTGGACTTTTTTTGACCCATGTAGGAAGAAAATGAAATGATAAAATACCAATAGAGAGCCTTTGTACTAGTATGATACTAAGACTGCTGTGTCTGGTTACCAGAAAATTTAATGATCTCCTGCTGTTTTGGTAATTGCCTAAGTAATGCATCAGACTAAATCACCAAAGCAGTCCCAGGCACTCTCTTTATTCCATTTACCTATCTACCAATCACAATGTTATACTGTAGATATCACTGTAATATAAGAACATCTTAATCCTTTGAACTAGTGATAAAAATCCTTTTGAATTGTTTTTTCATGCAATTACAATTAGGCGTACATGAATCCAATCCTGGGTCGTTCTGTGAGTGACTGTGTTCCCATCCATTCCCCTCTGGGATGGATGCAAAGCGAAGTTCTTACAGTTCATTTGGAGCACTAAATGTATTTGTATGTTTTCAAACTTCCAGAGGATGTGGCTGTTTGCTTCCTTTCAGCTCTTCATTCATCTCCAGAGTGAAAGCTGTAGTATTTCTGGGCATGTCATCTTTTTTCTGCATAGATAGCACACTTAAAAATGATTAAATACATCAATAATTGTTAGTTCACTACAAGCACATCGGCAGCGGTGCCCACAAGTAATGGACCATTTTGCTCACTGGCACAGCAGAAAGGATGCTTAACATACAAATGCTCTCATCTGTAAATGCCAGTAGTTAAACTTTTTCTGCTCAACAAGAAAAATGAAGGTAAATAGCGTGAGGGAGAAAGTAGTGGAGCTCCTCCTCCTTCAGGTCCTTTGTCAGGAAAAGACAAGGTCTGGGGTTTTCTGTCAGCTTCCCTTTTTCTGAGAAAATGCATAAAGAATTCCTAAATAAATCAAAGATTTCAAACCAGAAAGAAGTAAAGCAGAAAATCTGAGGGAGAGCTTTACACCACCTCGCTCTTCCTCGAAGCCTGAAGTCCTCGAGTCTCAGAGTTGTTGCCACTGTGGGACCATTAATGTCCAGGTCAGGACCTGCATGTGACTCTGACTCCAACACCATCTTCTTGCTCTCAAGGCAACTTGTGTAATACTTCAGCACCATTAGCAGCACAACAATGAAAGTCACATTATTCAGCGAGGCTTTTCTTAATTGAAATACTTTAGTGTTTGTGCTTCTGCCAAAATGAAAGAGCGGACTGGTTGTCGCTGAAAATGAGCTGTTTGAAAGGCTAGAGGGAGATACAGCCTTCCTGTATGGATTTTTTAAAGTGAGCTTAGTTCTTGGAAGGAAATCTAAAACAAATGTTTAGTGATGTTGGTAACTGGATGTATTTTGGCCATATTTTGGGCAAGTACTGATCACTAAATAAAATTTCTGGTCCTTGGCTAAAAAAGAGGTACGGAACTGCACCCAGGTGTATACAGCCCTTCCTAAGGCTTTTTGTTGGAAAGTAGGTAAACTACAGTTATGTATTTCTTTCATTGCTCACTGTTAAAAAGCTGTAGGATTTGGGTAAAAATCAGATATTTTAAAAAACATCATTAACATTGGGGCTTTATTTAATTGTGACCAAATAAAGACTGGTTTTTGTGGGGGTATTTAAGCTTTGTTTTGCAGCTATGAGGTATTTATTCCAGCTGAAAAATCAGATTTTCATTTAGAACTTTCTAAAAGCACCAGATAGTCCAGGTGCCACTACACAAATGTAGCAACATTGAATTTGGGCTTATACTTGTTATTTGCACCACCCTATCATTACATTTAGTGTTTTAGAAAACAGGGGAGAACACAGTTGCTGTCTTAATTTACTGTCAGGTAAGTCAAGTAGTGCCAGAGAGGCTAGTCAGTCTTCACTGATTGAAATCTATGCAGCATTTTTTTTTTTAATATATGAATTATGCTAAGGCAATGAAAACTTAGATTCTGCATCAAAGTCAGCTGCATCTCGGAGCACTGCACGGCTTTCCAAGAGAAAAATGGGAAGCATGCTCAAAGTAGAGGATACAGCGTCGCACTTTTCTGTTTTATCAACAGCTGCTACTTTGCTTCGTAAATGTATTTTTAAATATGCTTAATCTAAAATATGTTTTGAGAAAACCTCTTCAAAGAAGTAAGATGGTCAGTGTGATGCGTTGGATTAAAGCTTTGTATTTGGATCAAGGCTACAAGTCTTTTACTATGACATATTTTTCCTTGTTTGTGACGGCTTTCTTCAATTCAGATGTAAATTATCTCCAAGTTTATTCAACTAAGCCCAATCTAATTGCATATATTTCTATAAAGTAACTCTACTTCTGTTTGTTGCTCAAGTTGAGCGTATTATCTGTGTAACCCAGAGATACTTCAATAGGTAGAAAGGATTCACTCTATTTGTTTGTATGTCACTCTGAAAATATAGTTTTTTAAACAGATCTGGTACTTTACCAGGTGTGCCTTTAAGTAATTTCTATTGCATTTATACTTTAGGAGGATTAGGAAAGAGAGTAAAAGAACTCTTTGTCCGTTAGATTCATTAAATGTATTCATGCGTGTGTAAGTGGTATAGAGGCTGTGCTACTCGGGAATCAGATCCTTGTCCTAGGGTGGAGAGAAAGGTGAAGGGTGTGATATTTACTGCTTGTGTAAGTGTCATAATAATTGTGTATTGGATTCTTTATTTTTAAATTACCTTCCTGGGCATTAAGCCATTTTTTTTGTGTGTTTATCTTTTCCCAGCAGAGTTAGGGAGGGTAAGGAACCACACCTTGTAAGTGGTAAAAGTACAGCTGCTCAGGATGTGAGTGTGTTATAGAACAGATAGGTCAGCAAAGGTAAAGACAGAAACAACTCTGATGTTATTCTAGAAGGAAAGACTTCGCTATAAAAATGTATTAAAATGTTGTTTAAACTAGTGTTCGTTTTCATTTTTATTTTATCTAAAAACCCAATTGATTTTATTCAGAATGAAGTGTAAGCAGCTACTACATTCTTACAGGAGGAGTGTAAGAGTTAACATCACTACCTTGTGCCTTGCAGAGTCAAATAATTTGAACTTCTAAGTGGCACAGAAGTACTTCAACTAGCTAGTGCTTAGTTCCAATAATCACCACAGAATTCACTTAAACAAATACCTGTTTAAATGATGACCTCCTTGGCACCAAACTGACGTTGGTTTTATAACAAAGCTCTTCAAAAGATGAAGCCATAGCTCCAGTGCACCAAAACCTAAGATCCCATAAAACTGAATCCATAGTTAGAATAAAAGTTTTGTGTATCACCTTAAACCTATTTCAGTGAAAGCAGCTCAGTGGCAAGATCTAACACTGGCAGAAATAAAGTCCTGTAACACCTCTGGTCATTTTGCCCAAAGGAGTCTTCCCTGAAGGGAGGGGAGTGTTAAAGTTTGCACAGAAAGTCATTTGCCTGAAGATAAAATCTCCTGGGGCACTCCGTGTGTTCAGGGCTTTGGGACAGCCCTGAATGCACCTGCATGGTATTGTACAGGGTTCTGTGAGCTTGAATGTCAGTAATTTTGCTGTCACTTGTGTTATACTCTCAGCTTCTGGACACTGAGTCCCTCCTCTGCCACCCTTCTCACTGGAAAAGCTTGGAGCACTTTGCAGTCTCTTTTCAAGGGGTTTTTAGTTCATGTTTCATTATAATACAAAGTATTAGGCACTAGCAAACCCCTGGAAGATTTGAAAAATACATTCAGCTGGTTTCACAGTGTGATGCATGAGGTGACTCTTAGAGCATGTGCTTACAACTGGTAGAAAGTCAATTATTGTAGGACTTGAAGATAGAGATAAAAGTGTGCCTTTAGTATTTTGCTAAGGCCTGTAACTAATGCTGAAGGTGAATTTTGCAGCCTTAATCAAGAAAGTATTCATTGTGCCACATAGGTGGAACAGATGAAATCAGATTCAATATATAAGCATACTCCAATGATTTTCTGTGTAATTGCTAACAATATAGAATAAATCTTCAGCTCATAAAGGTGTAGGGCTTTGGGACACTGTCACTTATATCATGTGCAGGGCTGTTTTGGGAAGAGCCAAAGGGTATCAGCTCTGAAGTGGGCTCCAGAATTTATACTAATAGTAATGAAACAAGGCACACAGATACACAGCTAAAGGCATTCTACACTTTTCGTTGTGAAATAATGCACATAAATATAAGTGAATGAGATTCAGTAGAACTGAACACATCTTTACAGGCTACAGCTCTTTGATTTCTATTACAGATCATTCTTCGGTTTCTAATTCTTTTTTAAAGTACTCTAAGTTAGAATGCATCTTAGGTCTTATCCTTCATATATTTACAAGAGAAACCATTTCTTTTGTTAGGAGTTGTGTTCACTAATAAGGCTTCTCTTCTTCGTAGTAAACAACATATTTACAAGCCAGAAATAACAAAGTAGAAGCTGCAGAAGGGTTGTGGTGTGATAATTAAGTACAATGGCGATCCATATGAACAGAAAATGCCAAGGAGCTAAAACAAAGCAACAACAGCTTTGTTTGTTGACAGATGTAGGAGCCATATTGTTAGTTAATTGGGTAATGGTGTAAACATTTGCAAACTCTGCTGTCCCTCAGTGAATTAAGCAGCACACTGAAATTATGGTGAAAAGCTGCACAGTCCTTGTGCTGCAGGTACTCCAGAAGGCTCCTAGGACCCTTCTCACTGAGGAAGGAACATCATGTGTTGTTATTTAAGGTACTTGAAGTTTGCAAACCTTAGACTGGGACACGTATCTTAAATTATGCTCAAGTGAATAACACGTTTCCATATGGTTACAGCCTGGAAGGTTGTGTTCAGTGCCTAGAAACACTTTGAGGATTTTTTTTTTTCCAAGTGTAGAAGAGACGTGTTACGACTTTCCTGCCTTTCCTTGGGGAAAAAGAAAAAAAAGAAAGAAAAAAAAAAAAAAAAAAAAAAACACCAATAAAATGGTTGAGGGATTTGAACATAGATGTCTAAATTAACACGGGCTCATACTGAAAAGAAAGAAAATTGCTTCTCTCAGGTGCCCAGTGCCTCAGAAGCTGTGAATTGCACAGATCCCTCTTTACATCACTCCCTGTTCAGTAACAGACTGTAGCAGAATACCAAAGCATTAAAAAATGCTACAAGATACTTAATTAGCATACTTCTGTAATCACAAACTTAAATGCACTACTTTGGCTGTTTTTTACATAACAGGTTTGCTTTCGTAGATAATAACCTTTCAATAATTCAAGCAGCATCTGTGCAGGAATGCATAATTGGACTGTAGATAATAGGAATCTAAAATTGAGTCTGGTTTTTGTAAATTATTTTTCTCTTCAGACATTTAGCAGTAGCTCACCACAGTACATGAAGTTTAAGAGAATACATTCCTGCTTGGGGAATAAATATAATGCATCTGTTTGGGTTTTGGGTTTGGTTTGGTTTTTAATTCTGGCATTTAAAAAAAAATCTGCTGCAGTCAGATGAAATTACACTGATTTTGATGGTCTTAGGAAGTGGTAAGCCTTGAATGTTTGTTTAAATAATAATTTTTCCTTAATTATTCAAAAAGACAATAGAAATGCAAATATATTTCAAGTTTGCCTGATTTAGTTGGGGGGTAAGAATGAGAAGCAATACTGGTTTTGTTAATAGTATCAGGATTACTAAATTAGGCTTTTAAGAAAATTACATGAACGTTTCTTACTAATTCATAGCATTTCATGTGCTGTATCCTTAATGTTTTCAAAACACATTTTTAGAAAGCAGTGGCATGCTGTGATCGTAGATGAAACAAATTTAACTTTGGAAAAAATGTTTATTGGCATGAATTTGCATTTATACCTATGGCATATGACTAATAATGTATTATTCACAAGCAGACTTCTGATAACTGCTGTGTTCGCACAGCAAAATAAGCGAAAACAGAATTACCAGGGAAAATAAAATTAAAAATGGAACTGAAATATTTCAGAAAATGATGAATCTTTCTATGTGAAGCTTTGTGGTATTCTGAGGGATGTCATAGCATTGGCTTGGCTTGTAAACTTGAATGTCAGAAGGACACTGGGACACTTGTTGTCATTAATTTGTCTATATAAGTAAATATATTGTGTAATAACTACACAATGAAACAGTTTTCTCCCAGCCTGGGGTGATTGAGGTATCTGGAAAGCATTGAAGTGAGTGAAAGCTGGGTATTCCACCTGGTGACTCGGAGCAAGAAAGGGAGTAGGAAAAGAAAGTTTCCCTTTTCAATGGGGAGATCCTGTTAGGTTGGGTATGCTGCTTGCACCATCAGTTTGACTGAAATTTTGGGGTGATTATCTAGGAGTGTAGTTTTATTTTTCATCTTAACTCACGTGTTCTAGTAAACCTTCCAAAAGTTCTTAACTTTGACACAAATAGATTTGTGCATCAGTTTATGGTAGAGAACCAGACCTTCTTGGAAATAATATCAGGGATTCCATTTTTTTATTATTCTGTTCATTGTTATTAAAAAATAATACTTATAACAACAACAGAAAACACAATATATATTTCTCAATCTGCATCCTGGAAAATAGTACTCACTACTTCAGTTATCACTGATGGAGGGACTCAAAAATCTTCCCAGTGAAAGTCTGCACTGTGAAGACAAACAATTCAAAAGTCTACTTACACACATTTTTGTGTTCATGTATTTACAGGTGACCCAGCTGGATCCAAACAAATCATTACTGGAGGTAAAACTGTATCCTCAAGAAACCCTTTTCCTAGAGGCAAAAGAGTAGATCAAACAAGATTGTAGGACTAATCATCCTTTGATAAGCCAGAGGCACAGCATCGAGAGGAAGACTTCTCTGAGCACCACCTTGTCTGACACCCAGCCCAATTCCATGTCATAGGTTTGCCTCTTGCAAGAATCCTGAAAAAATGAAAAAACAAACATAGCTACTTAAAGTTTCACATATGAGTATATGTTTCCAACCTCATTTAAATGAGCAGAGGATAAAGTTCTGCTATGAACACTGAACATTATGATTCTGTTGCTCACTTATCATCCAGCTTTTGTTATAATTAATGCACTGTTAAAATTGTTAAGTAGAGTGATTGTTAAGTAGAATTTTTACTCCTCAAATGCCCCTTTTTCACCAAGAAATCTTGGACATTTCTGCCTGTACTTTTGACACTAGAATGCTGTATATTTGATATCTCACTGAGCCAGTGCTCTCATATATATGCATTTTATTTCTGTGTTTGAATTTCTACTTTGTCAACTAATTTAAAAAGGCAGAAAAAATTAATGGGACATTCTCAGCCATGGAAATTTAACAGTATTATAGTAGAAAGCATATAATTTTTGTTAGTACTTTCTGACTTCTTTGATAAGATGTAAGGTTTTGTTTGGAGAATATAGTTTGACATATATGCGAGATATTTATTTACTGGTTCTGCTTTGGGTCTCAGTTCCAATTCAGTTTAGGAAGTATTTTCCATTACGTTGCAGTGTGATACTGCTTATTGCATGATGTGAATATTTAAATAACATTAGACATGGCCAGTACCAGAAACCTGGTATCTTGCCAACACTTCAGGAATCAGCTGATATTGAATATCAGCTGTTAAAAACCTTTCAAATACCAGATGCAAAAGTTCTTTATTTCTCCTTGTGAAAGAAAGGGCAGTTCCCATTTTAGCAGTTTTTCTTCATTCTGGCACTTGCTTGTCTCCTGTTACTCTGCTGGTTTAAAGCACCTTGTATGGTTCATCAAACAATGGGTATTTTGAGGGGTGGTGTAATAAGAAATCTGCCTTATTGTTGCACACTTTGGACATTTTAACAATACATTATTGATCCCATCTCAAATTAGAGAAATCGTAGTTCTCTTGTCTGAAATGTATGCACCAGCTACCTGCTACCTGATGTGGAAAAATCTGGTACTTTTAATTTCTCAACCGCAGAATGAGCATACTGAGGCTAAGACCATAATGTGCAGTTGATGCCAAACCTGCATCAAAACTAGTTTTTTGGGTTTTTTCTTTTTTCTTCTTCTTCTTTTTTTTTTTTTTTTATTTTTTCTCCTCCTTTTTTTCCCCCCTTTTTTTGTTTTCTCTCTGGGCTTGCAGGATAGTGCACAATAGCACTACAGGATCATCATCTGCTGAACTAATTTTTTTTGTTTGTTTGTTTAAAGCCTGGCATATTGTTTTCCATCTATGTTTATACGTAATTCATAGTGTTTATTGTAGCTGAATGAGTTCTGATTTGAAAATTTTATACTAAGCTAAAACCAGTTGCACACATCTTTTAGTCTTTCCTTTTTCCTTTGGAAGGATGGTGATACAAAATTAAACGTATGCCTATTATTAAGATGTTAGTGATGCTGATATATTGTTACCTTTACCAAAAATGAGAATTTCTGAGTGGGCAAAGCCTTATTCTACCTTTTATAATTCTGTAATTATTGAGTGTTACACCAGATACTTTTAGAAGTGAAGTATCTATGACAAAAAAAAAGGTTTAGAAGTGTAAGCAAATCCTAATAATTTGCAGTTCACAAATAAAATAATTCCTAGCCAACAGAGCGATAAATGTGTGTGTAATGGAAAGCTGAATGCAGATGCTTCATTCTGAACTTTGGTTTTCTTACAAAAAAAAAAAAATTCCACTGCATTTATTAAATAAGAAATCAACATAGATTGCAAATTGGGGTGATGCTGTTTCTACAAACAATCACAGTAAAACCTATGGCAGGATTTTAAAGTGATGTATATCTTTTTTTTCCTTCTAAGCTGGCTGTTGAGGAAAGGAGTTGCTGAAATAATGCTTCACGAAGCAAAGCGACCTTTCAGCTAACTTGTTTGTATTAATCTGTTCTGTTTAACTTCTGTTTGATCTCATCAGGCTGTTTTCTCTCACTCAACTTGATTTCTGTATTTTGACTATATATTCTTTACTTTGATACTAGTTTTATAAAGTTATTAAATGTGGCTTGAATATTTGTTGAACTTGTTGAAGTCAGTGCTCCCAAGGTTGTTTGGCCTTTTTTTTTCCCTAAACTCTATTTTTTTCCCTCATTTTGTTCATATTGCAAAATACACTGTCATTATCAAAATGTTCTAGTGATAATTAACTGGAAGTGTTCAAACTGATGGCATTACTGCCCTCTGATATAAAGTTTTTGAGATCAATATACAGGGATCATTCTGCCACGACGTAAACAAGTGTATCGCTCTTTAAATAAAACATTCATGATTTTGGTCCTTAAATACTTTGGGCCTGATTTCAAGAAGCAACCATGTCAAATCACCTTTCTGAATCACACCATCAACATAAACAAATCCCTGTGTAGAAATACTAATATCCTGTGCCATAATTTTCTGCTCTCCTGGTATTCACTTCGCACTCTCTGCTGGCATGGATAATCCTCTAGCCATTCGAATTTTGTAATTCAGTATTACCTTAGAACTGTAACACCATTGCTACGGAGCACATCCCTGCTTCTGCCTTTTTATCTTCAGGTTCTTCACATTAATGGATTGCCATTAACGTGATCAATGCATTAGTTTTAAGTCAAGGAATTACTGTTGCTGACAGGAATCCCGTGCGAGGTGTCGCGGGGTGAAGGTGGGGCACGCTCTGGCTTTGGGAGAAACTTTCTGCCTGTTGACAGTGGTGTTTGAAATCATTATTAGAAACCATGCAGAACACGAGTGTTTGCCCTCTGCTCTCTGCACATGCACCCTTCAGCTCAGTGGGAGTGCTGAGGATGTTCCCGATGGAGCTGTGTTGGGGGGTTTCTCTATTCTTTTTAATGTAGCAGAAGAGGACTTTGGCTTTCATAAACTGTACCTACTCGGTGACATTAGAAACTTAAAATAAATTTTTAATTGCAGCGATGTTTTTACTAAACAGTTATATGATTTCACTCTTCATATGTGGGGAAAAATCACATCACAATATCCCAGAGTCACAGGACTGAAACCCTTCATTATCCAGGCCACATGTCCAGGCTCCCTAAACAATGCATGAAAAGATTTCGGTGCCTTAAACCAGCTTCCACAGCAAGCACAAAACACACAAGTGGAAGAGTCACTACCAGGCAGACTCAGAACCTGCTTGGAGCAGTCAGCTGGAAATGCTAAAGATGGAGATGTCTTACCTGTGCCATTCCCCCTGGGGCAAAGGCTCCCCCTCTGCAGCCCAGCTCCTGAGAGCTCTCCGCACCCGCGCTGAGCACCAAGGGGAGCACCAAGACTTTCCACCATTTGACAAAGCAGAGGACACATTTTTATTTGGAAACAGTGATGGTGGCCTCCTCCAGAGGAGGAGTTTTCACTGATTGTAATTCACGCTTCCGTTTTTCCAGTATTGTGAGGGCCTGAGGAAAAATGAGTCCCTGTGCTGGACATTCCGTGATCTGCTTCAACACCACCATAGCACAGCTACTTTCAATGTGTGTGCTGTCCACTAGCAAAGTTGTTGGACTGCCAAAATACAGAATTCCTTTAAAGTCCTTGAGAGGGAGGGTGCAAATCAGTCTTTAGGCTGGCAGCTGGGTGCCCTTGGCAGCGGATGTTCATTGCAGCCATTGGTCTTTTTGAACAAAAGAGCTGAGAGTGGAAACTGGATATTGATTCTGCACTTGAGTTTAGTTTTACTCTTCTGTTTGTATAAAAGAGAAGGCAAGTGCAGTAGCTTTAATTATATTTTTTTTTCTGAATGCATCATGAAAGAAAGTAGAAATTACTGTACACAGCATGAGACATTGTTCTCTACCTGAAACTATTTCCTGCACAGATGACAAAGGTGGAGGAATATCAAATTTAGCACTAAGCATGTCAGGATCCAGGCAGTTTTATGCTCAATTTAGTCTGATATAGATGTATATTCTGCCAGCAGAGCCATCTCTGCCCCCACCTTGCACTGGAACCAGGCAAACTAATTAAAAAGTGGCCATTTTTTTCTTGGAGCAGTTTTGAGGCTGATGCAGCTCATTGGTGGGAGTCAGGGAAGATGAGAGGAAGAAGAAGGCCAGGCTGCTCCCTCTGACAGCACTGCTGATTTATGCGGGATGAAATCTATCAGGCTCCTTGCAATTATTTTTTATATATATATCTTATTATTACCTTTGCATTTTACATCCTTTGGGGTTTTGGTTGTTTTTGTTTGGGTTTTTTTGATTGTTTGTTTTTTTCCTAGGAAATTAAATGCATAAAGGTTTTGCTGTCAGAAATTTCCTTAAATCTTGTCAAAGTGAGCAGCCCGGAATTCAGGAAATAAGAAGGCAGATAAAAGGTCCCTTGAGTAGTGTGTGCAGTGAAGGCAAGGCTCACTCCAGATCCAACTCGAGAGTCACTCCAGACCCAAGCACCCTAAAAGTTTCAAAGGGTTTTAATGTCTCCTTAGATGACAGAGAATCCACTCCTTAGGGCTTTCTTCTGTGGATTCTTTTATGTGTAGTAAAGACTAGAGTCACACTGCAGCCTTAATATAATTCAATTAAAATGTCACTCAACTGCTGGTAATAGAAGGAGGCTTCATTAGTTCCTATGATTACAAAACTACTGGGTAACAGGATGGTTATTTTGGACTTAGTACCACAGAGTTTCCTTTACTGTTTTTCCCAGCTCCATGTTGTGACAGAGTTCCACAGGATTCCACAGTTCATCACTGTTCCCTTTCGATCCACTCAACTTGAATGGGTTTGTGTTATTTATTAATATCAGCAGCTCAACCCTGATCCCTTTCTCCAGGTAATGGTGTCTGAGTACCTTCAATAACACAGGTTCCCACACAGATTCTTGGGGGCTTGGCCGGAATCCTCTCACTGTGAAAATTGTTGCTTTCTGCTTCCAGCTATCAATCTTGGATAATGTTACTTTTTTGTTGTTTTTTCCTCAAGGAAATATGTTTCCACTGTAGTAAACACAAATCACTAGCTTAGGGGTTTTTTCCGTTTTTAATAAAAGGAGTCTTTTGCACCATAAAAATCTGGCAGGTTTCCTGTTTCTATTATTTTTAAAAATACTTTACATCTTTTGTAGTTGTTCCTTGCAGTCTGACAGTTGTTTGATTCAGGATTTGTGTCTTCCAAAAGTTACATTTCCATGGATTTTCTGGTTTTCTTTTCTAGTTTCCTACTTTGAGTCTATCTTTCAATTACATCCTGTAATGTGCTGGTTCACATGGCCCCAACTACTTCTTGTGGGCATTCTCTACTCCTTTTAGGTCAGATACATGTGTACTCTAAGGATCTAAGATAGTGTCTTCAGAAAGTTTTGGTTACAATCTTAGTCTTTTACCGGTGACTTTAATTTTTGTTATCTTCCTTTTTATGCAGTTTTCTTCTAAAAGGGTAGTGCTACTTGGGTGATTTTAAAAATAATCATTTTGTAGAGGAGTGAATTTAAATATGTTTTCATTCACCTAAAAATGTAGTTTCTATCATTTTATTTGTCTCTATGCTTTATTTAATCTACTGTCACAGTCTTCATTAGCATGAGTTACTATCATTCATAAGTATTTTATACCTTATAATTATGCCATCATACTCTTGATCTTGTCTAAATTTATAGGTAGACCTCATTTGTTGTCATTTGAAAACCCCCATTCTGTTGCAGCCATTTTAGGAGCTTAAAAATCACTCTGATGTGTACTTAGGAATATTTTTCATTTTCTCTTGGCCTATTTGCCTGTTTATGTGTCCTGATTAATTAAGACTGATTGTGTAAGAGAAAGCATTTCCTAACTGTGGCAATGGAGAAGGAATTTTTTTTAATGACATCTATAAACTCGCTGATGCAGAAGAACAGAACAATATATAATTTTGTGGATGTAATAAAGACAAAAAAAAAGGGGGGGACGTATTTTTAGAACTGAAGTATAATCTGCGATTTACCGAGAGCACTCCGTTGCTGAAATACACTTCAAGGTTTAGACGAAGGTGAGTCAGACGTTGTGCGGCTGCAGCAGTATCGTCTAACGTGGGAAAACCAAACCAAATGAACAAACAAAACCNATAATTAAAGCGAAGTCAAAAGCGGGGGAAAGCCTCGGTGCCGCGCCCTTCCCCGCGGGCGTGGGCGGAGATGGGGCCACTCAGCCCGGCGCTGAGCGAGAGGAGCGCAGGGAAAAAAAATGGGCATTCCCGGGAAAAAAAAAAAAAACACCGAAAAACCCCCTAAAACAACAGCCCGCGAACAAACAGCCAACCACCAAACCAAATGGAGCCGCATGCTCGGGCATGGCCCCAGCGCTGCGCGGTCCCGCGGGGCTGATGGCACCGGCCGGGGCTGGACGGTGCCGCGGGAGATTGCGCATGGTCCGTCAATAACTTGAAAGAAGTCTGTGTTTGTATGAGGGCCCCTTAAATACCGCGTGTGTGCTGGAAAAAGAATACAAGAATCATGTTTTGCCCCAAGTGCGCGTGGTTTTTGATGACGCTGCTGCAGCGGCCCTCCCGCCGCAAAGCCCCTCGATATGTCTCTTAAACGATAAGAGATGTTGTTTATCCATCGCGTTCCGTCAGGATTGCTCGGCTCCTGGGCTCCTGGGGCAATAAACATTGAAGGGGGGAATCCTCTGGCAAATCCGACCGGGGCTGTCATGATCATGAATAAAAATAAAAGGATTAATCTTCTGCTTTGGGCTAATGAAACAAGTTAGCCTCCAAAATCTGGAAGCGGGGCGATTCCCGCAGCCCGGGCTGTCCGTGCCGCTGCCACGGGCGGGGGCATCTCCCCGCCGCCCCCGCCCCGGACCGGTCGCCGGGCCCCAGCAGGCAGGAGAAAGCTCCAGGGTTTTTAATTACACTCCTTCCCTTTGCTCCCTTCATTTTTCTGCACCCTTTGCAGTGAGACACACTTGGAATTAGAGTGGTTGTGACATTTCGGTGGCAGCTTATTGTGCGGAACACTTAAAGTTTAAAAAACAAGCCCCATAGAAGTTGAGGGGCTTAAAGCAGCCCCCTTTGTGGGGCAAGACATAGAGTTTTGATTCTGGACAATGGTGTTTCTCAAATTTCTTCCAAAAACCTGCACCCCATCTGTGATCTCAATGAAATCGCTTTTCTCTCTCCCTTCAATTCATTTGGCAAAGGCGAAGCAGATGCATGGGACGGGGTCTGAATTTTAATTATTAGGTTTTACCTGAAACAAAACAGCAAATCCTTTTTACCATGTGTTTGAAGTTAGGAGACGGGTAGGGGAATATAAAATATAATTAAAAAGCTCTCGGATCGTTAGTGAGCTGACAAGAGCCTTTTTAATGAACCTCTCGGAGCGCCCCTGCGGTAAATTAGCAGAGCGGGGCTTTCCCGAGCCGCTCTGGCTCGGGGCTGCTGCCCCCGCGGTTCCTGCGCGCTCCCGGCGCTGCCAGCGCGTGTCCCCGCGCCC
>WBMY01017034.1:1211871-1226978 GCA_013397315.1 Donacobius atricapilla
GATGGGATGGGGTGGGATGGGATGGACGGGGCGGCCCCGGCGCCCCTGACCGGGCGGGGCAGCCTTTGTGCCGGCGCTGAGCAAACGCAGCTGCCGCCTGTGGCACCGTTCGGGGCTCTCCCCGTCCCACCCCCGGCCATCCCTCCTCCGTGCTCCCCTGGGCGGGGGCGACACCAGGTACCCCGGGGCTCCCGGGCTGATCCCAGCGGCCGGAGCGCAGCCGGTGTCAGGCGCACGAACTTCCCACGTCCCCCGGCGAGGGGACACCTCTGCCTCTTCTCACGGCGCGGGCATCCCCCCCGTGTTGTCATAACATCCCCATGGCAACCGCGGCAATTACTGCCATGCCAGAATAACAATAGGAAAGTATTTAATATATTTAAATGTGATTAAGCAGGTGGAAGAAACGAGGAGGAGCAGCTCCGTAGGAAGAGCCGGCGGAGGCTTCCAGGGAGCCCCGGGGGCTGCAGCTCGCCCGGGGCAGCAGCGGCACGCCTGAAACTCAACAGATGGAAGCGAGCGAGGGACCCAGAGCTACAGCGGGAAAGGAACGGAGTGTTTCACCGTTTTCTGCTGCCTTTAACACCAATCGAGGCACGCGAAAGTTCATTCCGGTTCCCATCTCTCGGATTTCGACAGAAATACTAATACACCGTTGCAAAAGAATATTTCTGCCCTGTTACTGTTTCTTTCTAGTTTCTCCTTTATTTTTCCTCTACCTTTTCATTAGGGAGAAAACAAACAAAAAAAGCCCCACAAACCCGCTGTTAGCCTTAAGTTCGGAAAGCAAAAGGCACGGGAAAAAATACCCCCTGGAACTGCACAAAGCTGGTTTGTATCCCATAAAAAAACAAACCAAACCAAAACAAATCACCAAAACACCAAAACACCAAAACACCAAAAAACAAAAAAAACCCCAAACAAACAAACAAACACACCCCCCAAAACCAAAACCAAAAAAACAACTATAGAATTAATTTAGGCATACACTCTAACCTGAAAATTATTTCTTTTAAGCCCCTACCCCTGATTTCTAGGTCTTTAGGGACCCTAGTAACCAGCGGAAGAGATGCTCCCGAGCCAGGGAGCCACGGCCGCTGCTGGGGCTGCGGATGATGCCCAGCCAGAGCTGCCGCTGCCTTTCCCCGGGCGCGGCCGGGGCTCGGCCGGCGGAGCCCCGGGAGCCGCACAACCCACCTTGGCCTTGAAAATGGTTAAATTCGTGTGGCCGGTCGCTGGGTTCGGTGGGAATTACTGAGCGCGGCGGCAGGGGAAGGAGGGCGCGGTGCTGCTGCGGGGGGTGCTGTTAATGCCCGGGGGTAGGAGAGGCTGAAGGGCGCGGGGATGAGCTGGCTCACCCTGGCTAACAGCAGTGTCAGCTGAAACTGCTGGAGACGGTATTTTGGCAACAAATTCTCGTGCTGGATAACGCCTAAAGGTAAAAGAGGGGTGGGGAGGAGGTGAATTCCAGAACAGAAGAAGAGGGCAAGGGACAGATGGGGTCTTGGGCTCATAAGAGCTAATGGAGAATTGGGATGCAGTATCAAGAGTTGTGGAAATATTTAGGATATCACTAAAACAAGATCTTGGTGTCTGTGTTACAAGAGTAAGATGAAAACCCATCACTTGCAGCGCATTATCTAATATAATAATATATATAATATCTATTTCTGTGCCTTTCCTGAGAGAGCCTTTAAGGCTTGATTATACTCTGCACAGGCTGGGTAAGGTGGTCCTATATGGAGGGCTTTACATTCTCAAGGAAAAGATGAAAAGCCCCAAATTTCAGATTAGTGTTATCAGGTGCTGTACAGGGGTCAGGAGGCTCGATTACATGAGCACTCAAATGCAGGCCAAGGCCTGAGCAAGGGGCTGCTGGCGTAGAAAGGTGATGGGTGCTCTTACAGTGACTCACTGATTGTTCATGTGGAAGCCACTACATCGACAGAGATGAAAAGGCTGAAAGACCAGACTATTACTGATAGCTTTAACTGCAACTGGCTGTTTGGTGAACATTTCTAACCATCATAAAGTCTGGTCTGAGGCCTGTTCAATCCAAAAGCTGGCATAAGCACATGTTCCTCTTCACTCTAGGTATGAATTTGGCAGAGGTGGGCAAGGGCATGATGAGACACCTGCCTGGGGGATGATTCTGTTTGGAATGCTGTTTTGTGCAGTATTGGATTTACCTGCATGTGGGAGCTAAAGTCTTATCTTAGGTTTTATCTTAAATCCTTGCAAACTCTAAACTACAGGGGGAAGAGCATTGCTTCCTGACAGCCCTGCTCTGATGGGCTGGAAGAGCAAAATCTTGTCATATACTGGTTTGTGGATTAATTTTCTGTAAGAGATGAGGGATACAGTGCAGTTCCTGACTTCCCACAGAAGCTCTGTAATGCAGATCTGTGAGGGGTAAGGGTGGATCCTTTGGCTTGTTCTCAATGTGATTATACTTGCAGCTAGTACAACTTTAGAGAGGGTTGTCTTTTTTTTTTTTTTTTCCCTGTTCTATACTCTCTCCTTTGTTGTTTTGGATCTTATTAATGTGCTGTGAAACTTACAGAAATTACACCAAGGTTGTTTCTAAAAATTTATTTTTTTCCCCTCAATACATGAATAGATAAAAATGAGTGGGTAAAACCATAGATAAATTTCAGAAAAAATCAGAGAAAAGATACAGAAATCCTTTGAAAGCAGGTTACCCAAAGCCTTACTACCCATCAATAGTTGCAGATCTTCCATACATATCCTCAGAAAGTATTTGCCTGTTTAACTGGGAGAATATAATAGATGGGCAGGATGTGTGCAAATTTTAGTAGGTTTATGACAGCAGAGTAGGCTCCTGGGGGGAAGAGGGAAATGGAAAGGAAACCAGAAACAGAGAGAGGATCTTTCCATGTGGTCTGACAGGCAGATGGGAAGCATGAATTACAGAGGCTTTTAAAAAGATCTGCTTGGGGTTTATGTTTACAGAGAGATTTAACAAGACTGGCTGGCCTTAAAATGCTGAGGTTGCTGCTAAAATCAGATGTTTGGAACTGAAATAGGGTACTAGCCCTGGACCAGAATACAGGAGAGGTTCACAGAAATTCAACAAGACAGGAGCAGGGACAGCAAGGCAGGGCCCCTCTAAACCATTCAGCAGATCCTGAAAGGGGCTTAAAGGTCAGCAGGACCTGGAGCCAGGGGAGGGAGAGGGGTGTAACCTCTGCTGAGGGGAGCTGGTCCCGGCAGAGACCACGAGCCTCTAACCAGGAGGAGCAACAGCAGCACGGGAAGACAGCGAGGACGAGCTGGGATTTGTGCAGGAGGGACTCACCGGTGAAACAGCTTTGCAGGGAACAAAGGTATCAAAACACTACCTCACTTTCTTGTAAGTGGGATATGGCTTATTGATTTCCTCTCAGGGCTTGGGGAAGCCCGTGGTTTACCTTGGGTAGAACCTATGGATTTCCTGAGTTTTCTAAATCTCCTGCTTGCAAGGTTAGCCATAGATATTTACAGCTAAATGAATGGGGTAAGTAGTGGAGATTATAACTTGGAGAGCCTTTGCTTTGTAAGGGGAGAGTCAGATATCTTATTCTGGCAGGAGAATCTAATTAAGGGCCTGTTCAATAGGAGTAAATGTCAAATGAGCAGGCATACAGGACTAAAATTGCAACGCTTAGTCCAGTGTACTAGAATGTGTGCTATGAGATGCCTGGCTTTTTTCCTGCCTAGAGGGCTGAATTATGTTTGATTTCTCTAATCATTCTTTTTATCCACATTATTGAAGCTTTACTTTGACACAGAGAAAGTAATCTTGATGCAGTGGGGCCAAGAGTAGGAAAATTGCTCCAGTAGATTTGGCAAGGAAAACATAGCTCCAGCTTATCACAAAAATCTCTACCCTTCTCCATGAAAGCTTCATGTGCACCAGAAGGGATCAGAAAGGTGTTTTCAGGGCCTCTTTTCTGCAATAATGTTCTTCCTGTTCAACGGGGGAAAAGGGTATTGAAACACTTACGGAATTCCTATTTTCAGACCCATTGGAAAATATCTGGGAACATAAGAATTAGTGGTAGCATAAAACTTGCTGGATTTGGGGGAAAATTAGCCCATCATGTGGTTTACAAACATAATCTGTTGCCCAAAGTACACCAGTTGAATGAGTTAACCCAACTCTAATTTACTGGGAGTGTAATGGTTTCAAAATGCTCATGGTGTACCCCACACTCATGCCAGGCACTTGGAGAAGCTGATAAAGGCACTGTCATATGTGTCACCATAATTGAGTTACTTCCTGAGGCTTACACGGAAAGGTCTCTGGATTCTGATGCCAGGCTGAAATGTTAACTTGCCCTGTGCACATTTCACTTTGGCTTTCTAATCTCCCTGCTGGGAGAGGGCTCAGCTAGGTTTCAGTACCTCGGTCACTGAAAGAAGAACTTGTGTTGCCTTGGCAAGCAAGGACGCGTATACCTTGGATCTGGAAAGGACTTCAAACCTGTGTGAGATGAGGGTGCCAATCTGCTTAGCTGGAGGGTTTGTTTCTAACTAGAACCAGGGCTGGCAAAATGGGACACTCAGCTCTTGAGAGGGGAATGGCTCTGCTAAACTGGAAGTCTGTGGTGATGGAGGTGATAAGTGATAGCTGTGTGCTCTTAAAAATGGCCAAAAGTGGAGCTCAGGCTGTTCAAGGGGCCTCACGGCCTTTTTATTTTAATCCTTATCACTGAAACATCTAAGGCAAGTTAGTCCTGATAAGATGGGCTGAACTGAACAGCAGCAAATGATGTTCTGTAAACTGTGAAAAGCTAAGACTGACCTAGTGAAGTCATTGGTAGAATGTCTGGTTTTCCTGAAAGCCTCAGGAGGGTAGATTCTGCACCTGATGGACATTGATGATATTGGACAGAGGCGCCCTCATTAAGAAATTGCCTGCTGGAACTCCCTCCAGCCATCTGGCATCCAAAATGCAACAGCAAAAGGGATCATGTTGGAGATTTTCAGTAAATGTTTTGCACAGAGCCATCTTTGTTGACTGTCTCCACTGTTTTGCAGATGTTTATGGTATCATGAATCTATTTTTTCCAGCCTTAATTGAAAGACATGCTCCCCCAGTTCAAGGATTAACTTTGTTATAACAGAACGGAAATTTGTATGAAATTTTTATCCTTAAGAACTTTTTTTTGGATAGATCCTCAGATCATATGTTAAATTTGAAACATTTGAAAACTTTTGACCCTTAGGCTACTGTCATGCTTTTTTTTTCTTTTTCCTTTTAAATTTTCATACAAATGAATACTTTTACAGTTTTGTTATCTGAGTTCTGAGCATTGCTCATCAGTTTTGAAAAAACAAGTTGTAGCTGATTTTCTTAAAGCTTTTGAAGGCTTCATGAGCAATAAGAACAATGAAAAATATTGGTGTATATCACTCTGGTTGGTACTACTTGGGTTTTATTTTGCCACATATGTCAGTGAACTGAGAGTCTCTTTTCCTCTCAGTTTAGTTTGTGGTGTAAGTGGGGCTCTCAGGTGTTGCACTCAGATTCTGGACTTGTGCAAAGTTGCCTTTGTTTTGTCATAGTCCCAAGCAGAGGATATTGTCTGGAAGCAGGATGCACAGAACCAAAGTGCTTCCTGAGGTAGCAACTTGCTGCTGGTGCTCAGTGGGTGTGAGCTCCATGCCAGCTCTGAGATTAATCTGAAAATGGAAGGATTTTGAAGCAGGTATAACTGATGCTTCAGCTGAGTGTGCTACACTGAAATTCAAGCATACTAACTTCTTGTGTCCAGTCTTTTGAAAGGTACAATGATCCTTTATCTTTGCAGGTTGGTTTGTTTAACTTTCACTGGATTATTCTCATGGAATAAGAATGAGATATTGCCATTTCAGAGCACCACTGGGATCTTGCAAATGAAGGAAGCTGTAAAGTTTTGTTGTGAAAACTGCACATGGGTCTCTGAAGATCTGGTTTGTGTACTAAATTCTGCTGTTGGTTTACCAACACTGTTTGACCTTGAGCTACTCAAAACAATTTATTATTTTTTAAAAAGTGACTATTAATATTGACAGTCTCCAGTTTCAGTATGAGACACTTGAGACTTGAATTGCAGACTTTTGTACTACTTGAGTATTTATTTTTGATAAGGGTCCTAATTAAGTGTGCAATCTCTGTAGCAGGAAAGCTCTCCTGGACTCTCTCTTCATTCATTAAAATGTGTCAAATTCCTCAGAGTTTAGAGCAGAGCTCTAACAATGGCAAAAGAGACTCTATACCCTGAATATAGACAAACATGAGCCAAAGAAGATGTTTTTTAAGACGTGCTTGTGCAGTGATAAAGTACAGCAAACAGGGGGTTATACATTTCCTCACTTCGTGCCACCTGAGCAGAGCCCCTGACCTCACTCAGGAAGCTGTACTGTTGTGAGAGATGGAAAAGTAAAATACCCTCTGCTTTATAATAAGTCATTCCAGCTCTGTCTAATTAACACTTCTTAGTGTTAATTGTAACCCCCGTTCTGTGTTTTTCAGGGATGATATTTCCCAAGTAGTGCTGATGAAATGTCAGGCGGAGGTAGTAATTTTGTTTTCCTTGCTATTATAACATTGTGCCATAGATATAGTTATATACAGAGATACATGCCAATCAACCAACAGAGCAAACGATGAAGAAGTAAAAATCTTCTCCTTAGAGAATTTCTTAAGCAGACAATGAATTATGAGCTTTTCTCTGCCAAGACAACTTGCAGTGAGAACAGCTATTCCTACTGGCATTCCTTGCTGTGATTAAAAGAATTGAATAATTTTAGATGGCTTGTTTTATTAAATCAATAGGCTTAACAGGATGGAGAGGTGGTGTAAAAAAGTACAAATATTTTTTATATAACCTGCAGAATGCCATAGGCTTCTAACATGAATGCTACAGAAATACCATTGGCCAGTATTTGCAGAACAGTATTTAATGAACACTGAAGACATTCATGTTGTTGGAAAGGGGAAAATCCTGTTGGCATTCTAGCAAATCCATCTACCTTGACTTTGTAGCCTGGAGGAAATGAGAGAGGGGCGTAAGAAAGTGGAAACCTGGGAGTCACTGTTAAAACATCACGCTGGTGCTGGCAGCACTGCAAGACTATTGCAAAAGACATGGAAGAGAGAAATGATATGGGACTGTTGGATGTCACTGATAGAAAGTCAAAGTTGGATTTTTCCTTTGGAATATCACAGAAAAATCAAAATTTTCCCTTGGAATACCACACAAAAATTGAAGGTGGAGTTTGGTCCATGACAAGAGAATGTGGAGCCATTGTGGTCTCATCCAAACACTCCTGTGTCTGAGGATAGTCAGGGAAATGTTTGTGATGGCTCCAAATTTTATGAGCACGTAAAACTGAGAGACAAATGTGATTGAAGATAAAACCAAACCAATCAACCAACCTCTCATGATGAAACATGGAAAAGAGAAAAGGTCAGTGTGTGAGTGCCAGCTGTAGAGTTGAAAATACAATTTCCATTAATTTGTCACATCTCCTAGAATCAATTTAATAAGCATTTCTTTTTTTTTTTTTTTTTAAATATATATTTGGAACAAGGTCCTAAATTTAGGTCTACCCTTAGTTTTTCAAACATTGCAAATTTCTCATGCCATCCATGTAACACTGGACCTTGCAGAAGGCTTGATGGCCTGGTTGAAATGCTGGAGGTGCTTTGACAAGTTACTCTCAGGAGACCACTGGTGTTTATAGCCTAGTGGCTGTTTTGCAGGGGCTTGTGCTACATTTCTAAACACTGGGGAAGAGGAAGGCTGAAATTCTCTCTCCCTGGATTGTGTTCAATATAACTAAGGAAAAAATTCAATAACAATGTTTCCTCTCTATATTGAGAAGCAATGAATTGCTGGTGTAGTAGAGATTACTTTGAAGGATGGCAAAACCTCCCCACTTTTTGACTAAGTCACATGGCAGGTGTTCAATCATTATAGGCTTTTGCTTTATGTCTAATAAATGAACTATTAACCAAATGGCCAATTCACAGATCAGTGTGTGACGTCGTGGCTGAGTTCAGTGACAGTAATCTCTGTGTGTGCATGTATACACACATAAATATGTCAGTGTATGCACGTATTTCTAGATATCTCCTACCCTCGTGAATTCATTTACCATTTGTAGTTTCTTTACCAATTAAATTTTCTAACACAGCAGTTCCCTCTGCATCATGTCACGCATGCTGACTATGTGCTGATTTAAGGTTGAGGATAATTTAGCAGGGCTGCTGATTATGGCAAACTTATTCTCAGGAGATCAATGAGAAATGGATGCTTTGTGATGAAGTTTGTTTTGTGTAGATTAGAAAGATAATGATACAGCTGCAGATTAGAATTGGACATTTAAACCAAAACCATCAGGTGTATGAGCTCTGTGAAATCCACACTGCAAAGAGAAGATACGAATTCAGGTGGTAGAGCATGTGGCTCTGTGCCTGAGATCCACTGTTAAACTGGACATACCAGACCTGACCTTGGGAACTCCTGCGTTATTTCATGCCATGTGAAAGGTCTCAGTGACTTTCCTACCGACATGTTTCCCATATTTAAAAATTTTGCAGTCAATGCAATACAAAACTGCTTTTTTTTTTTTCTACGTGCATTGGACAGCTCTGAGCATTTACCAAGAATTCAGCAACAGTGAGTTACAACTCTCTTTGTAAAATTGCTGGTCAAGAGGAAAGTAATTATAATTAAGAGAAATATAGCTGAGAAAAAAGGTGTAAAGTCTTTTATTTTAATAATCTTTCCTGGGACATCTCATGTTGTTTTACTGTCCTTGATGAAGACCTGAGAGCCACACAGCAAAAGTCGCTATTCTCAATTTCTTTCCATTCTTCATCCAGTTCTTTCTTGAAGACCATGCAGGCTTATACAAGTGTAAGCCATGAATTTTTTATCCTTCCAGAAGTGCACCCCAGTTTATAAGGACTTGCAAAAGGGGTGCAGAATATATATATTGAATTTTATCTTATTAGCTGGGACTCTGTCAAAATGAGAGCTGGCTTATTTAGGGGGGAAGCATTCCTCACTGAGGAAAAGTAATAGTTTTGACAGATCATTCAATATAAGTCTCAGGGTTTTCTACCAGTAAGATGAAAAAGTCATATAGTCATGAATAGTATAAAATTAAGATATTGGGCATATCTGGTCCCTATAAATTACCTATTCTGAGTTAAGTAAAAGTTAAAAAGTCACCTCAGATCTTTTTTGTCTCCATCTTTCCATTACACTTTTATTATTTTGAAGTAATTTTATTTTTTTTCTAAACGAGTACATAGCATATTTCTCCCTTTATGAAAGAATCACAAAATTAGAAAACTGCATTCTCAGAAAATACCAATAAGAAGAGAAGGAAAAAAAAAATCCTTGAATCACAGAATGGTTTGGATTGGAAGGGACCTTTAAAAGTCATCTACTCCAACCCTCTCCCTACAACAAGCAGGTGCATTTTCAGCTAGTTCAGGTTGCTCTCCATCCATGTAGATGGGCATCTACAACCTCAGGGCAACCTGTTTTGGTGTTGCAGCACCCTCATTGCAAAAATAAATATTCCCTATATCCAATCTGAATCTACCTTCTTTTAGTTTAAAATTGTTATTATAGGTTGTATTAAGAAGCCTGTCCCCATCTTTCTTGTAAGCTCCCTTTAAGATTTCTTTATATATATACACATAATTGAATATTGTAGTTGTAATCCAGTGTTTAGTATTTTATTTAAAGATCATCATCATGAGAATATTCTAGCCAGAAAATGTATGCCATGTTCTGGACAGAAGGATTTTTATGAATATCTCACAATCTCACCAAAAAAGGATTTAATTTTTGTCCTACAGCAATGCTATTTTCTCCTCCACCGATTTTGTATTTCAAATGACACGTCCATCTTTACCAGAATCTCTTCATCAACTCTGTCCTTTGCTCTGGCTCCTAAACCAGCAGCCCTTCTCTAAGTTAGGTAGCAGATTCCTGTGGCTGCATATGATGTACTTGCCAAAGTGGTTTCGACCTCATTGCCATTAGAATCCCTTTGAAAAAAATCCTACTGGGCACTGCTTCTTCAGCCTGTTGTTTCCTGAGATCCAGTTACCAAGCAGTGTTGCAGGGTGCTTGAAAGGGCTCAGGAAGCAGCTTCTCTCCTGAGAGGAACTTCAGGGATGATTAGGAGACTGCGGGAGGTTTGCAATAGTAGTGGTGTCTCCTAATCCTCTTTGTTTTAACAATCATGTCTAAAACTTCAAAGGCGCCTGCCGAGCCGTTGTTCAAATGTCAGCAGTGGAAGTGCAGAGGTTGAGGGGTGTCCCCTTTGCAAGCAAATGCAGAAGGAAATGTGGTTTGGGCACCTCATTGCGACCGAGGCAGGCTGGGGTTAAATTTCCTGTGCTGCAGGGAGCTCCTGTGGGCCTGGGGAGTTACCTGAGGCAGAGGTGTACTGCGTCCTTCTCAGCCCAGACTTTCCTCCTGTGCAGTAGAAAGAGAGAAAGGAGAACAATTACTTCACCTAGTAAACCTGAACTGTGGGTGCTGGCTGAAGCTGATGACTTACTGAATATCTTTTGTCCTGAAAGGATTTTTGTCAGATCCGAATCCCAAGGTCCTGGAATTCCTCAAGAAACTTAGATTGTGCTTTAAAGCAAACTTTTAGCCACCTAGCTGAGGAAGAAAAAAATAAAGTCATCAATGCTAAGGGTTTGATGAAATGAAGGGAATGACATAGCTATTAAAACATTATGTTTGAAGCAGTCCAAGAGCAGCTCTGACTTGTTTAGGAGTCCAGGCTGGCAGTACCAGAAGACAGGCTCTCGCCAACTATCAGAAACTGAAGGCAGCCAGTGTCTCTCAAACACTTCCAGGATCCAAAGTCTTAAATTTAAATAATTCATGTGGTTAATGAATAATAAATTTAATAGTAATGATTAAGGCAGATGACTCTCTGTTCAGTTAAATGGTCGCAGCCAACTGAAAAATGTGTGTGGTGCATACATGCTGCTCTCCTCCTCTGAGTTTCCAGCATTCAGCCCCTGACAAGTTTGTTTAATGCTGTGGATGATTCACTTTGCCCTCAGACAGTGCTTCACCCTTTTCTGCCTCACACCTGGCTGCAGCAATGCATCTGGTTTATGGAAGGACAGTTAATTAATTTACAGTGTTTTGTGCCCTTGTGCAGTGAAGCTGCAGAAACCACAGTTTTCCTTCCCAGCTGCTGTGGATGCTGATGTGCTGTTCCCTGCTGGCTCATGCAGTTTTTGCCTGCTCTGTGGCTGTTCCCTACGCCAGGCTCCTGTTGGCCCCAAAGTCCACCCCAGTCAGTGGGAGTTAGAACAGCCCAGCAGGGTGTGCAGAGAGGGCAGTGCTGGCTTTGGAGCAGGGTGCCCGCAGGGGTCTGGAACAAGAGGGAAAATTCCCCATCTCTTATCTTGCTCCTCCCTCCCACTCCTGACCATTCAACCCATTTCCTCAAGAGGATTTGTGGAGTCTGCAGACCACAGAGCTTTTTTCTTCTTCTTCCTCACCCTGCTCCTCCATTCCATCTGGTGTTTGTTTTCCTGTGCTGCCTCTTGTTTGCTCCATTTGAATACTGTAAGTCTTGCACTGGGTCTTTTGACAAGTGGGTGCTGTGTGCTGCAGCCTGCGGAGGAGCTACATCAGCTTTTGCTCTCCTGCCACGCCTGAGGTGCACTGCTGCCTTGGGCTGAGACCTTTGCACAGAGGGACCCCCACGCCCTTGGGATATCACTCCATGGTGGAGGACTGGCTATCTAATGGCAGGGAGAAGGGCCTGGGCTTTCTTTCTTCTGCTGACAGCCAGGAATGAGACAGGGTTGACTTTGCTCCTTCGCCATTCCAAGCTGGTTTGTTCATCCCACTGGCTGAGAGTGGCAGAAACAAAAATATTCAGACACCGAGACAGTTGTTCCTGCATTACTCATGGCAGTGGGAAGCAGATCAAGCCCTCTTTTTATTCCTGTTGTTATTTTTAATTAATTAATTAATTAATGATTTTAATTCTGAGCAAAACTTCCATTAAACTGCCTTTTGCAATTAATGGGTTGAAACTGTTTGCTCCTGGATGTTGCTTGAAGGCTTCCAGCCCAATGCTGACAAGATTTGCTACCTCCTGTATTTAACCTCAGTTTCTTCACCCCTTCCCCGGAATTCCTAGAGGTCAATCAGTGGCAGAGCTTGTCCTTGGGCGCAGCCTTCAGCCAGGCTCAACACACAGTGAGTCTTTCCAGCAAAATGAGGCATCTCCAGGTCGCTTGCTTCAAGCTAAAACAGGAAAATGGAGCCCTTAAACTTTGGGAAATTCTCTACAATTCCAGTTCTGTATCTCATCTAACGCATTTCTGCAGCGCTGTTTCCCTCTTTCCCCCGCCAGGAGCCCGTGGAAGTTCGCAGCCGCGGCAGGTTCCATGCCCGAGGTTCAGGGGCTCGCCTGAGCAGTGTCTTGGCTCTGCTGCCGCTCTGTGGTCAAAGCTGAGCTGGTGTTTCAGGTGTTCCTGCCTCTCACCGGGATTTGCGCGGCGCCAGCGGAGTCCTGGCATCCCACACGTGAACATCCTCCGCTGTAAGCGAGGAGTGACGGCGCTGGATTTGACGGACTCTGTATTTGTGTTAGAGCGGCAGCCAGGGGCACCTGTGGCAATAAAGTTCCGTTGTGCTGCGTGGGTTTTAGGCTGGGAAAAAAACAACAAACAGCCCCTAAGTCAGCTCTCAATCTGATACTCTGCCCGTATGTAACGGGTAAATAAAAGTGACATGGCAGGGATAAACCTGATGCTTGAAGTCGGGGCCCTACTGGACAGCTGCTGGTGACAGATTTATTTGAAACGCAAGCAGAAAGGGAGGACTGTTCTGTGGGATTTCCTTCACCTCAGCTGTGGTAATTTCCACAGCTCAGGCACACCCCAAGGTGGTGGGGTGTGTGTGAGCTCTGGAAACCTGTGTTTTTCAGGTTAAAGAGTCGTGGATCTCGCGCACTCTTGCATGTTGTTGGGGCTTCAAGCAAACCACAGAAGCTTTGCTACTGAGCAGTAAAGCACTGCAGCAAGTAATAAAATACAGGTGTACTTAACAAGACAAAAGATTATATTAGGGTTGCTTTTTTAGAAAATAATACAGTAATCGTTTGTGTTTTGCCAGTTTGATAATATCCAGGAGGTTTCTCAGTCATTAACTCACTTGAGTGAATTAGGAAAGTTTTATTGCAGTAATAAACAGTGATATGTCTCTTCAGGGACTTTGAAAGCGAGTGAAATAGAAAACATAAATTACTCTGTGGTTTGCTTCTGCATTCCTTGCACATTCAGGATTTTCACTGGCTTTGAGGAATGCAGGAGCAAGCCCCAAATATTTGTAAAGAAATCTGGGTGAAAAAAAATTGCCTTGAGCCCAAAGATTAGAAAAAAGTAAAATGTCAGCACCAGAAATTCACACAGGGAGGAAATTCTAGCTACTAAGGGAACAGCAGCTGAGAATGTCATGCAATACTTTTATTAACACAGTAAGAAAGGCAATTTAAATAAATAAAAAGGCCCATTTCTGCCATTTTCCCAAGCCTTTATTTAATTTAAGTAAAAACAAATATGCCACAAATGTTAAACTGATTCACAATCATCTGATGACCTCAGAAATAGTCTCATCTTTGTATTCAACATCAAGTGACTCTCTCCTGCCTCCCAATTTCTGTGGTTTGGGGAGGGGATCCTTCCTGTGGGTCTGTGCAATGTGCAGACCCACACCCAGGTGGGATTTCTGTTGAGCACACCCAGACCCTTCCCGCCCCCTTCTTCAGAGCCCCGTTGTCATCTCTTGTCTGTGGCTGACCCATTCACAGACTGGTAAATTCGATTCTTGCTGATTTTTAAAAAATATTTTTATTTATTTATTTTGCACGGATCTGGCTTGTGGGGTGAAGCAGGCAGTGGACTACAGATCCTTGCTGGGAACTATTGACTGCACTTGGTTACTCTAACACCGACAAAAGGAGGGGTCAGCACTAAATCCTGCAGCCTTCTGTGCAGGTCTTAAAGCTGGTTAGAAGCTTTGCAGTCAGAGCACTTCCAGGGAATTTCTCTGCTATTAGCCTTGCTAAATGAACCAAGTTCCAATGCATTTCCATAATTTATGAGATTTAGGCTACAGGTGGCTGTTCAGGCAGAGTAGTAATAGTAGGATTGTGGTGCGGATGACTGGCACACAACACTTGCACGTACTATGATTGCATAAACCTCATTTCCTTTGGAATCTGGGCTAAAAATAGAAACCCTTTCCAGTGCCAAACTTGTCTGTCAAAACTAGTAGAGGCTTTTTGCCCATTCATGAGTGTTCTGAGCTGCTCATGCTGCGTCTGTGCCAATATGTTTACTTAGCACCCTGGTTATACTTCCACTGAATTGTGTGAAATGCTTTTAATTTATTGTGGTCATGAGGAATATAGATGCCTCAGGGAATAGAAAAGGGAATTTATCATGCGGATCACTCTAGGTTGGGTGGTTTTGGTGATTTCTTTTCTTTTTTCACCTGAAGAAAGCTTTGGTCGTGTCCCATGTAGTATATTCCATTTCATGGCTGTTTAGTGTGAGGAGTAAAGCATTGTGTCACCCAGTGAAGGTGACACGGTCTAAGGCACAGCCCGATCAAGGTGTGTCTGTGTGTACAGGCTCAAAACAAATGGGGGAGACCTTGCACAGGTTTCTTCATGGAAACTCTCTGCCTTTTCCCCCTCTGATCCTAATCCAGGAATGCAGGCCAAAGGGTGGAGAGGAACGAACCTGTCCTTTGGGGCTTTGTAAACCACCCTGCAGGTCTGAACTCTGCTGCTTTGACAGCACGGGTGGATTTGGGATTTGCTTTTTGCAGCCCCGCAAGGCAGTGTGGTGTGATACAACCCGCTGGGTTGTACGCACGGTGGTTAATTTAATCCCTTGCAGCGGCTGGCAAAAGGTTCCTCTCCCGCATTTCCGAGGTTAATGCCCAAGGACGGAACTTCCCGGAGGAGGCGGAGACGCCCCCGGGGCGCTGCCCGGGACCGGCCACGAGAGGGCAGCAGAGACTGCGCGGAGCGGGGGCGGC
>WBMY01017034.1:1227088-1305476 GCA_013397315.1 Donacobius atricapilla
TACAGGTGTTACAGGGGTGTCACAGGGGAGCCGCTGACCTGTCACAGACAGGGGTGTCACAGGGGTGTTACAAGTGTGTCACAGATGTGTCACAGGGGTGTCACTGACCCGTCACAGACAGGGGTGTCACAGGTGTGTCACTGGGGTGTCACAGGGGAGTCACTGCCCTGTCATTGCCATGTCACTGCCATGTCACTGACCAGTCACTGCGGTGTCACAGGGGTGTCACTGGGCTGTCACTGTGGGGTCACTGCTGTCCTAGCGGGGTCATTCATGTCCCAGTGGGGTCCCAGCAGGGTCCCTGCCCTGTTACTGCCGTGTCACTGCGGGGTCACTGCACTATCCCAGCGGGGTGACTGCTGTCCCCTGGTCTGTCCTGGCGGTGTCACTGCGGTGTCACTGCCGTCCTAGCGGTGTCCCAGCGATGTCCCTGCTGTCCTAGCGGGGTCACTCCTGTTTCCCCGGGCTGTCCCAGCGGTGTCACTGCTGTCCTCCCGGGCTGTCCCGCCGGGGTCACTCCCATTCCCCCGGGCTGTCCCAGCCGATCTGCTCCTGTTCCCTTGGGCTTTAGCCTTTGCAGTTGAGAACCCAACCCAACTTCTGAAATGTGTCCCTTTATTAGAAATGATTTTTTTCTTTCTCCTGTGGTGGCTGCCAGTCCGCCCCTGCAGTGGCTCTGTAGTGGCACCTCAAGGATTTGTATCCTTTCTGTTGACTCCGTGAAAAGAGCAGAACGAAAGAGCTGGAAAGGAGCAAATCTGTCTGCTCTTGTAAAATGCTGTCACTGTGATTACAGCGGCTGCCAGTGACACCAAGAACTAAACCAGAGGCAGCAGGTAGATGAAACAGGCAGGTAATGGGAAACCATCCCTGTCTGGCGTGGTGTGGGCACTGAACGAGAAGATGATGGTAATTTCTGACCCCAGTCTGGCCGAGGACACTTTGCAAGCAACAAACTCTTTTATCCTATTTCTCAGTGTGCAAGAGAAGGAGGAGAAAAGCACTGGCATGTTATGGGTTGTGTGGAAGAACTGAATACAGCCAAAGCAGGTTTCGGGGGAGCAAGAAAGATTAAAGTGGGTGAATTGATCAAATTTGAGACAGTATTTAGTGGATTAAGATAAGCAGCAGTAGCATGGCAGTGCAGAAGTTCTCAGGGTTTTTGGATAGCAAATCATGGTGATTATTGCCACAGACTAGTTCATTGCTGTACCATCAGCCCTGTACCCAGCATTATCAAATCACTTCTGTACACAGGAGATGAATCACAGGCAAAATAATCTGCTAAAGGTGATGCAACAACAATATATGTTCATGATTCTGATACTCTGAGGATTAGTTTGTAACTTCTCTTGGTTCAGTGGGAGTAGGTGTCCTGGTGTTTCTGAAAATCTCTGTGAGCCTTTGCACTTTCAGGCACCTAAAAACCTCAGAAATCTGCCCCTGGTATCCTATAACTCGAGATGTTTGTATTTGAATTTTGGAGAGAACCAGCTCTGAATTCTGCAGAAGCGAACAGTGGTAGCATTATTATTAGTGGCATTTATTCTCTCTGAGAAGCTTCAGATTACATTATTTAATATCTGTTTTATCTGTGTTTCAGAACTGATTTTGGTGTTACAACAAAGGCAGACTTGTCTTACGAGAATCAAAATTATACTTAATTGGATTCTGCTTTGGGAGTTTCTGTCAATCACACAACTGTGTGAATTGGAAAAGGCACACGATTGCTACTATGATCAACTTCTCCAGAGTCACTCTGAGCTCTGTGTATCACATTTCATAAAGAGATGAAGTATCTTCAGAATAATTTTATTGTTCAAAAGGGTATCTTCTGAATACCAAAAATAACCTAGTTTTCTTTGAGGGCACACATGAGGAGGAGACGTTCTTAGACTGAAGGCTGTGAATATTTCTGTATTAGACTTCTCCACCTGAAGCAGCCTCGACTATCTTCCTCCATGTGTAATTGCTAAGAAAAACCATGAACAAATGGAGAACTCCCTGTCCAGAGAACAGCCTGCCTTTGATGCCAACCTGCATGTGAACAACCTGTGCATCATCTAGAGGAGGGCAGCTGGTAAATTAGCAGCAGGTACAGACTGCTAATGAGTGAATATTTGTGGTGCTGGAATATTTGAGCTGCTTATTGTAAGTACATACCAGTGCTACGGGTTTTCCCATGTTTATGTAGCCATGAAAGGAAGTCAGACCCTTTTTGCTATTACATTACTGGTTTATTTTTCTGAGTTGAAGTTTAATCTTCTTTCATGCCTGTCTCTTACAACAGAGTGACAGGAAATACAGACTGCTTCTACTTCAGAATATGAGCATTTAAGAGAACTTTGAGTACTTATCAACTTATCTATCTATATCTATATCTATATCTATATCTATATCTATATCTATATCTATCTTAAGATTTGTAACTTATCAATTTAACTTCTTGAAGTATTGGAAGATTACATTTAAAGAACAGAGTTAGTCCAAAAATCACTGCACTAGAGATCTCTGACCTTGAGGGGCAGGCAGTAGGGGTTTTTTGCACCCCTGTAGACAGTTAGCCAAAGTTAATATTCCCTTTGCGTTTTTCTCTAAATTGCATCAACTGTCTCCAATGACATTTAACTTACATATGTGAAGGGTTTGGCATTTTTGGATTGTCAGGGTGTTATTGGATGAAAAAGCTTATTTTGTCACGGGACATCTGTTTTATTGTTAATTAGATGAAATAGGAAAGACATCAGAAGAGTACACACAGAAACTATTTCATAGTTCCTGCTTAAAATCTTACTCTGATCCCTTGAAATTAATGATGCTTTACGGATTTTCACATTTTGATGTGAGTTTCGTTTTGGAAGTTTTGGGAACAAATGACAGAGAGTTGTTATCCATCTGTGCCTCTGTCTTTACAATTCAATTATGCTCTGCCATTGTACAGTCTCTCCTTTCAGAGACTATCACAAGAGAGAAAACAACCAAGGAGTTAATTTATCATTTAAAAACCCCAATCTAACCACAACAACTTATCATCACAGCTCATGTTTTGTACTTATCAAAGTAAGAGGTGCCCTGTCACAATAAGTTGATCTTTTTGACAGCTGTGAATTTGTTGATGTCAAGATCCTGTACTCTGATGAATGATGACCTGGCTTTTTTCCCCCATCTTTTTTTTTTCTTTTTTTTTGGGTCACATTGTAGTACAAAGGCTCAGGTAGACCAGATTTCCTCTGTTTTCAGTCATTCTTAAGGGTTTGTCCTGGTGAGAAGGCAGGTATAAAATACACTTCCCAGGAGAGACAGAGAAATTGTAGTTTGTGATACCTGGTGATAATATGTCATATTATTTCAGGATGAAGGCAAATGAGATATCTCATGGGAACATGGGAGAATAAAGCATTAAAAGCAGTATTCATACTGGTGCGTAATATTGTAATGGTATGGAAGATTAACATGAGATGAGGGGAGACACCAGACTGAGATGGTTGCATCTTTCTCACAATAATGCATCTGTAACTTGGGAAAGGAGAGCTGGAGAGATTCAAAAGAGCATCTTTCTCACAATAATGCATCTGTAACTTGGGAAAGGAGAGCTGGAGAGATTCAAAAGAGCAGTGAGGTGAGTGGGGAGATATTTTAGTCCTTCCTGCTCCTTTTGCTCTTGAGCCCTTCGGCAGGGGCCCGATGTGGCCTGGAGCAGAATTTGATGATGGAGAAGCAGAGGATGCACACTGGCTTTGGCGGACCCACACTGAGGCACCCTTTCAGCTGGAAAAGGGGGAAAAGCTCTTCTGCAGTTCCTGTCTGGAGAAATGTGAGGTAAAGAATACACAGAGACTTCAGAGCAACTCATAGCTGCACAGTAGGCATTGACTCTGTCCAAGTTCACTAAGTGCTGCTGGGAGGGGGAGATAAGGGTGAAACTGGGAACGTGGAATTTGATTTGGGGATGGGGAATGGCTTTTAAGTCCTTGAAGTGATGTTAGCAGGAAAGTGAAGTGACTTCAAAAATGCAGTCCTCAGCTGTGTGCAGACAGCTCCTTTTCCATCCTTGGAAATAAAGCCCTGATCTCCTGCAGCAGTTTACAGAAGCCCTTTCCCCCGGTGTGTACAGGGATGGTGAATGGCTCTTGGTGGGAGCTGCATGTCCTGAGCAGCCCTGAGAGATGAGAGACCCATCCAGTTAGGGCAGAGATTCAGAGATTTCAGAGATGTCGGTAGTAGTTACTCTGGGGGAATGCAAGCGGAATTCTGAAGAAGAATACTGGAGTTACCTATGTCTCCTGGCTTTGATGCTGTAAAACCCTTTCAATAATGGAACAAAATCCCTCACCCCTCCCCAAGACTTTCATAAATGTGGTCTGATGTGGTCTACACGGACATTGTGAACATACATAATGGCCACTATATGTGCCCTTCAGCGTGAGGGTCCTGGCCCTCCACTTCACTACAGAGGTGGATGTTATTATCCTATTACTAGCCCCAAAACATTATTAGTTTTTCTAATACATAGTATCCATTAGCTAAAAATATACTTCCATTATTCTCAATGCTGTACCCCCTTCCTCCCCTACTTTTTGTTGTGGAAGTCATGCTACGGATAAACTTGGCAAAACACTTTCATTAGTGTGACTAAGAGAAGCTTACAACTTGTTTCATTAAAATGGGAGCAAGATTGATGCCCTTTATTAGCGAGCTGGAGCAATCCTTGCCTTTTCTTTTCAAGTGCTCCATATCTGCTTGGCTCTGGAGTGCACAATCTTGATAAATTGTGAGTTAACCTAATGGAGAAGAAAATGTGTGTAGAGCTGGGTGAGGGCAGAAGGGAAAAATACAGATGAGAATCAGTGAAAGAGAGAAGAGACTTGACGCAAAATGAAATGGCTTCTTCCCAAAAAAGTTGATGAAGAGAAAATAAACAGCTGGCAAGCAGGCACAGAGGATGGCAAGCAGGCTCAGGGAGGGAATGTAGGAAGGTACACAACAGTACTGAGGGGACAGATGGATCACAGGCACAAGGTCAGATTTTGATTTTTGAAGAATAGGATGTATTGAGACTATTCGAATCAAGGACCTTTGTTCTGGCCCACCTTTGCTTAAAATAAGTAAGAAAAGCTCAAAGCGAAATTTTTTTTCTCTTTCCCGAAGGCATAGGATCTAAAATAAACATCAGAAATTTAACTCTATTAGCAAAATATCTCAGACAATTTTTGAATACCAGCATCTTTTCCCGTGATTCCAGACTCAAAAGCAATCACTCATGAATGGAAGGATTTCAGTCTGTGGATTTCTGCTACCTGGAAATTTTCAGAGCTACATTTTGTTACTCTGCTGACTAAATCAGTGTTATTACTTCTGCCAGGACTGTAGTGACAGTCCAGACTGTCCTGATGGCTTATTAGCCAACCTCTGATTTCACAGTCTGCTACTACGAATGTGTAAGCCAGAAAAGACCTTGCCTGGCTTTTAGAGTTAGGCAACTACCAGGAGTGGCTGTTGAGGGTGAGAGAGGGAAACACGTGAAAACTGAGCTGCCTTCATGAGGAAATCACTGGGAGACAGAGCGAAAGAGCAGGACCTGAAATACCAACGTGGTCTTGCATGAGAGAGCCAAAGAGCCTGCAGCTCCAGGAACGCTGTGGCTGGAAAAGGTGTGCCAAGACCATCCTGGAAAGGCCCCAAAATTGCTGCTGCTATTCTTTCTGATCTGTTTAAATTTTCTAATTTGATTTGGGTTAGGGTTAGATTCAATAAATAAGCCTCAGTTGCCTATTTTTTTTAAATTTAAAGGTGGCTACCATAAACTAAGCTCAAGAGCAACACCTACATGACAATCAATGCCAATGTGCCCGTATAATGAGCATTAACACTTATTTTTCAGTGTGCATGTAATGAGCATCAGCGGCTATTTCCATGTTACACATGGAAGTTATGCACCTCAGGGTGATTTTTTTTTCAAGGAGTTGTGCTGGGACAGCTGTTGGTGTAAAACTGTGGCAGCTCTGTTCCTGAATCAGGATTTTGAGCCCTCAAGCCCATGACACGGCTCTGTGTTTGCATCCAGTGCTGCCTGGTGTGTCTACCTTATAAAAGATTAGAAGCGATGTAATAGTTCTTGGGGTTGATTGTAACAAATAAAAGTGGTTTATGCTGGGGTTTTATTTATTTTTTCCTTTTTGAAAAAGATTTTTTTTTAAATTTTCTGAAGCTTTAAGGCATCCTTTATGTCTCTCTTTCACAATTTTAACTGTTCTTTGCAACCCTGGGAACTAGAAATTGCATGTGGAGAGATTCCCATGCAAATACTGTGTTTGAGTAACTGGAAATTCAGGGAAAATACCAAACACCCCAAAGCCATTATAAAATCAAGCAGTACTCAAATCAACTAACAAAAAGTGCAAAAGTTTAAAAAAAGTGAAAAAGGAAAAAAAAATCCTTTCTAACCTCCCCAAAGCAGCTCTAGTGGGACTAAATCTTTAATGATGGAGTCATAGATAAAAGACTAAAATATTTATATCACCTTTTTAACCTGAATTTTATAGCAATGAAGTTTAACATATATCTTCTATTACCTTTGTCAAGTTTATGACTTGCTCTCATTTATGGATCCCTTAAATATGTATAAGACAGTTTTGTTATCTTGTTTACATGGGTTTTCTCTTTGGGCATTTGTCTCCATCACTGCATAGCATGTTTATGGTAATTTACTATAATACATGTATATCAGAGGCAGTTTAAATGACACTTAGCCTTGAATATATTTAAATTTTTTTTCCTTGTAGCCACTGGGAAGTCAAAAGATATATGAAAAGCTATTAATTTTCAGATGATAGTAACATAAACAATATTAAAACTTGTATTTGCTCTTGGAACAGTGTGAGGGTGAAACACATAACAAATGAGGCATCACACAGGCAGTTATTAAAGAAGTAAATTAATAAACTCGACATTCAATCTTTTCCTTTCACATGTCAGGGATAATGCGGACAGCAGTTTGATGATTAGAAAGAATAAAATGCATCTGATTGTTTGGGTTGGCTTTAATCACGGGCTTTGTTTAAGACTCCTCAGTAAACATTTTTTTTTCAGTGGGTTTCCTTTCCAGCCCTATGGAAAGGGATTCCCCACGTGTTTGCCTGAGCAGGACTTTGTGTTATTGCCCGTGTCCAAGGGATCTGAGGGAACTGCCTCTGCCAGAGGGGCTGGTGCTGTGCTGGTACCACGGGCTGTGTCCTTGTAGCAAGGAAGGGTTTTGCTGCAGGTATTTCTGTGAACAGACACAGAAGGAAAATTCCCCCAAGGTGGGAGGCTGTGACTTGGAGACCCAGAACTGTTTTCCCAGTTGGTGTCTGAGCTGGAGCAGAGCACATATACTGTGTAACACTGGGCTGGGCTTTACCTGGCAATTTACATCACTTTCAGCCTCGTGGAAAGGGGTGACCTGGCCTGAAGGTCATGGGAGGGAATGAACTGTACTCCTGGTTTTTTTTGACTTGGGTCCAGTTCATTCCTGACTGTGAGTACATGAGTGACGTGTCTGTATCTTTACATTCAGGCATTGTTGTATGTTTCCTAATGGTAGCTGAAATACCTTGAAAATGCCACTGCATTTCTTACCCACTCTTTTTGGTGCTGGAAAACCTTTAAAAATCTGCTCCCTAGTCTTACTAATCTAAAAAATACTACTATTATGGAGAGACTATTAAAAGCTGACAACTCGTTGGGAAATCAAGCTCTGTGGCCTTTGATGGAGTGATTGAGGAAGACTTACAGACATTTGGGAATACTAGAAAGCCCAGCTATTAATGATAATGGAGGCAGACATCCTTCAGAAATTTCACAAAGAAGTGTAGCACTTCCCCTCCACCCCAGCCCACCTGTGTATCCTGTGATGCTGACAAGAGAAAACTTACTCTTAGAAACGGTTTCCTTTGAATGCATGTTTAGAGAAAAGTCTTTGAACTAGTAAAATTCATTTTTGTTGTTTGTCAAAAAAGGTGGTTGCAGCATCCCTGTCGCACGTATGGGAATGGGTAATTGGGATTATTGAAATTTGCTATGTTGCAAGTGCAGAAGGAGCCATCATGTTAAGAAGCAACATTTCAGAGGAGTAAGCAAGGAATGAAATTCCTTTTGTGAATAAACCCCAATGGCATGATGGTGCATGTGCTTTTGTATTTGCTTTCTCTCTTTGTTCTTTGTTCTTCCTTTAGCGATGCATTTGCATGCAGACTGCTGGTGATCAGCATGCAGAGCTCCCGTACAGCCGAGCTGTGTGCTGGCATTGATCTAGTGGTCTGTGCCAGCTCAGTGGTGCAAGATTTACTTCAATTTCCTCTTCCCTTTGTTCTTCTGCCTCTGTGCTTTAAAGAAAGGCTTTTGTTTTATTACTTCCAGAAATTTTGAGAAGTCCTAGCCATTTTGTATCCAAATAACCGTGACGCATTTCTCTGTGACAGATAATTGCAGAGCTCCCAAGCTGGTGGGCTCCACACTTCTGTACCTCTGAAATCCTCAGTTATTAACTTTGGGCAGGTGTGATTTTTGGTTGACTAAATGGAGAATGAGCATTTTAAAGCAATGGGGGTGTGCATTCGGAGATATGTGAAGAAACCTGTGATGTGATTTTGACACACGGTCTGTATCAGCAACATGCACTCTCAGACGTCAGAGTTGATCAGGATCGTGGAGGAGGTGTACGCAAAGGCCCTAGAGAATGGTGTAACGTATGCAACTTGGCCATCCCCTCTTTTTGTAGTTAACATTGAGTAGATAAATAATACACAGCAAAAAACCATCTAGGAATTGGTTTGTCTCCTTTACACACAAAGAAGTAGGGGTTGCCTTGTCCCTACTAGTTCTCTTTGCCAGAGGCATGACAGATGCCTTCAAAAAGGAGAAAAACCTCATAAGTGCTGCTATCATTGGAGTGGTTTTGATATCTTTTCTCTCTGTGCTGTAGTTGGGTAGATGTTCAGTGGTTCGAGGGATGGGTAAACATCCACGGGTCAGGGGTGGATGCATCCTCTTTGCCTGCAGTAGACATGGCTTTCTCCAGTGAATTTATTAGGATTATATCCTCTTAAAGAATGAGTAGAATTCATTCGTTTCTATTCTTTAACTTCCTTTCTCAACATATATTTTCTGCAGGAGCAGAATTCTGCAGGAATTGTGTTTTAATTCCTTTGTTCTCCAGCTTGATTTCATAGAGACTATTTTCAAGCCTGCTTTAGAGAAATCTCATATAGGAAAAATTGTGAAGAGTATATTCTTAGGTTGTGCGTTATTTTTGTTCCATTCCCCTCCCATCCAAGTTGTAAACCTTGGCTATCTTTGGGCTTATCCTTTTATCATCACTTTGCTTTATTTTGAGATGCTGACAAGCTATTTTAATACCCTTGTGGAGGAAGCCATTCCAGTGGCTCTGCAGGTGTGCAGCAGCTCAGCGAGCAAGGCTGTACATAAACCATCCTCCCAGCTTTCTGGAAGGCAGCTTCCACTTTTAGAAGCAGCTCCAGGTGCTGGTGGCCTCATCTGGGACTTGGAGATTTTTGACCTCCTGCTTTGCAGCTGGAGTTCCTAAGCTGTCAGCTGGTTCTTGGTGAGGGGAAGGGGGGGAAGCAGATTCCTTTTCCAGTTTAGTTAACACAGAGACCAGTGTCTCCTGGCACAGCATCCTCCCCACAGCGTGCAGGACAGGCTCCCAGAGTCCTGTCAGGACTGCAGCCTGCAGGACTGAGCTGTGGGAGCTGCTGAAGCAATCGTTCCCCTTGCTGCAGGATCTAATATGAACACAATGGACCATGACCAGAGCTGTGCATCTCAAGGTGGTGTGATGCAGGTGAGCACAGTGAGGAAGGTTATCTGCTGGGCAGAGCCTGCAGCAGAGGGGGATGAATGCTGCTTTTAATGAAGAAACTGAGCAGAATTACAAGCTGCAGATTAATTGCTTTCCTCAGAAGGAAAATGTCCTTAGTTTCAAACTGGTTGTTTCAGTGAGCCTTGTACTGTATAACACTCACCTGAGACAGAGGCTGACAGGCTGTCCCAACCTTTAATTGACTAATTAATAGTTATTAATTAGTATTCCCTGCAGCTGTAGTCTCAACCATGAGTTAATTGATTCTGATGGGGAATTAAATGTCCCATGTCAGAGATGAGTGCCCATAACAGCATCTGAGGCAGTTATTTTGTGTAATAGACTAAAACAAACCTGCTCTATATGTGTGTACACCAGTACTAAATGGCACAAACCTTTGGTTTTGTTTATTTAAACCTATTGCTCTGTGCCTGTTGGATCATGGGGTTTGTAAACACTTAACGGAGACACTTATGAAACTGGGAGAGAGGAAAGGCTGTTCTCAAACTCTCTTTTCTGATATGGGGTCTGCTTCTCTCTCAAAACTGCCATAAAAACATCTGCCTGTCCAATTCACTTTCGTCATGAGTTAAAATCCTCTGCAGAGGAGAACTAACTGGTAGATTTGATAGTTAAGTATTCCAGCACTGACAGGCTGCAGTATTTCATAGCAGCATAAGTATCATTGTGTCTGTTCAGTTTATCAGGTTAAGAGATTTTGGAAGATAACCTCCAATGGGCAGCATGATTTGTTAGGCAGGTGCAGCTGACAGAAAAAAACATTAGTTTTTCTGTTCAATTTATACTGTTTTCGGCAGTGGAGGCCCTGCCAGGCAGGAGCAGGTGGATGACACTGACTTTGGTTAACCAGTGTTGTGTTGTCCAAACCTTCTCATAGTGCAGTACAACTTCTGAAGATGAAGGAAGCCTTGCTCAAGGCTTTTCAGCAGAGTCACCCACATAGGCTTGTCACTACTCAAATGCAGGCTGTTAGGTTTTATGATATTATGAGGGCTCCCGGCATCTCCTGGTTCAAAGTATAAACATAATAAATATATATTAATGTATTACAGGGAACTATCCAAACTGATGAGGTGGGGCATTAGAGGCAATGCAGCAGCCATGCAGGATAAAATCCTGATTCTGTCAACGTTGATGGGTATTTTTTAAGCAGTAGAACCAAGGTATCTCCAAGGCTGTGCAGAGAACATCTCACAACCTGGTCTGCAGGAGGTCTTGCTTGGACGTGGAGCTCCCTGACTGCTGCCATTTTACAAGTGCAGAGCAGAATCCAGGTTTTCTCTTGGTGGCTGTGAATGGTTAAACGCAGAAATGAAATTGTGCAGGCCATCTCCAAAGAGCACCAACAAAATCTTCCTGTCACCTGCCCATGGGATACTTCACACCGCTAAACATCCTTGGTTATTGATGAGAAATCTGGATGGAGCAGAACCAAAGACAGTTCCATCTTCTCTGCAGTGATGATTGAGAGGTGAATGGGGGTGAAGGGAGGTGAGGGAAACTGATAAATGGTTCTGAATTTTATACTTTAGGCTAAGCCATCAAATGCCTAATTAACATTTAAAAGGAAGAGAGTTGCCCTGCAGGTGAGAAAAAGGGATGCTAAATTATTTTGAAAAATTCAGGTGTCAGGCAAGAATGGGGAAGATTTACATGTTAATGGGATCCTCAGCAGGAGAAGAAACCTTGGTGTGGTGATGGCAGGCAAATAGATGCACCCATCTGCACCTTCAGATACTATCACCTAAGTTTGAATAGTCCCAGAATTATTTTTGACAAAAAAAAAAAAAAGAGGAAAGATTTGTATTTGGAAGAGGCAGCCTGTGAAAGGGCCTGATGTTACTCTGGAAACCTTTCTGTAGATCAGGCCTTCCCACCTGGCCAGACACCAAAGCTGTTTAAGATGTAACCTTGCCTGGTTTAATGCACCCCGAGTTTGGGGGCTCAGACCTGGGCACTGAGGAGGGCCCTAGTTTCTGTGAACTTGAAAAAGGGTGACAGAGACCAAGAGCATTTCTGATGGGACCTGACACACAGAGCTCAGCCCAGCTGAGACTGCTGTAACTAAATTGTAGGAGAGTGCTTTGTCTGGTTAGGCTTTATTTTAGACCTTAAACCAGATGATATTTTCCCCCTTCTCATTTTGTAAGTTTTTCTTTCTAATTTTGTACAATTTTTCTTCAGTTAGACCTCTTCAGAGTGAGGCAGGTTTCACAGTGAACCAATGCAGTTTGCTCATACTGTCTCTTGAGAAGATATTTCAGCGTCTGAAAGGGCCTACAGGGAAGCTGGAGAGGGCTTCTTTATCGGGAAATGTAGCAATAGGACAAGAAGTAATGGGTACAGGTTTAAAGAGAGGAAAATTAGCTTAGCTATTAGGAAGAAATTCATAAATGTGAGGGTGGTGAGGCCCTGGCACAGGTTGCCCAGGGAGGTTGTGGATGTCCCACCCCTGGCAGTGTTCAGGTCCAGGTGGGATGGAGCCTTGAGGAACCTGATCTAGTGGGGGGTGTTCCTGCCCACGGCAGGGGGTTGAGACTAAATGACCTTTAAGGTCCATTCCAAGCCCTTAACATTCTGTGATTCTGTGGTTCTCTACCATGTCCTGAAGTACCCTTTCATGGGAATGTATAAAATAATTGTATTTTACAAGTTTATTAAATTTCTGACTCCCATTTACTTGAAACGTTGAATTAAACTGAGGCTGATGACAGAAGCAAATAGTAATAAGGCAGTCTGCTGTCATCTTTTACTGAAAAATATTTTACATGCAGGATTCAATAGCCATGGCAAAAGGTTTTTGTCCCCCTCTGTGTTAATATGCAAAGGCCTAATAAGCTTGCTAAACATTTCCAGCAGAATTATCTGCTACAGCTAATTCGGGCTAGGCAAGGCATTTGGGCCTGCGGAGAAGTTCTTAGAGGTGTCAAGCATTTTATAAATCAGATAATTTTCCCTGGTCAGTAAAAGCCGTGGAGATGCTGTCTCTGGGCAGATTACACTCCTCAATTGAGATGTTAAACTTTGTTTCCTTTCAGAAGTGCTATGAGTCAGCTCCAGGCGAAGCTAAGCATTATAGCGGAACTAAAACAAACATAAAGTGGAACCAATCCTAAATATATTTGCATCTAGATTTTGGCAGACATTGTTATGGCTTTCTGTATTTTATGTGCCTTTTTCATTTCCCCGTGAAATATTTTTTGGTGAACTTATAAGGTTTTTAAACTACTTTAAGTTGTTGACTCTTCCACTTATGCTAATGATACCTCTTGCTCCGCTGCTTTAGTTTTAAGGAGAGAATGACTTAAAGCTTTGCCTCTGCCTTGCCTAGAAAGAATTTGTGCTCCGGAGGGTGCAAAACAACAAGGAAATTTAAAAAAAAATAAAGACAGAAGAACATTTTTCTTAGTCTTTGTGAGGGATGTACAGCACTGAAGTGACCTAAGACTTCTGTGATCAAAGTTTAGCTTCACTGTGAGACAGGTTCCTAGCTGAAAACAGAAACCTACCCTGGCCTTGTGCACCTCAAAGAAAAAAAAAATTAAATTGCAGGAGTAGATCCAGTTTGTATACATAACATCATAGACATTAATTCAAAAGTGAATCAAGATAGCTGAAACACTGCTCTGATCTCATCCTTCTCCTTCTTTAGCTGCCCCAGCAGCACAGACAGAAAACTCAATCCATGGATGGGGTTTTAAATGAGTTTGAACTGACACTAAATTGAGCCTAACCTTTGAATAAGCCCGGAGCTGGAAGGAGAAGCTCCATTCTGTCTGCATTGATGAGTCTAAATGTTTCAGATTTTTGTTAGAATGCTTTAGATAGTGACAGTGTAGCTAAATAATGTACTTTTATTTCTAGCCAGTCTTTTCCGGTCACAATCTTTTCTCTCTGGTTGTGATAGCTACAAGACAGTATTTAACCAATGCAAAGAAAATGACTAAAATTCTTCCACCCTGCTCTTAAAATAAAGGGGTACTAGGCTTTTTGGCTTATGTGGAATAGTTTGCAATTTCTGTGAAGAGTGCATAAAGAATACTGATTTGGTCATCTGAGTAGGAATGCAAAACAACAAATCTACTCCTGTGATGATGAAGTGGTTTCTTGGCAGTGATTTCTTACAGATTTCAAGGTCAAGTTTAATTAAAGTTCCAGGTACTATCAGTGAAGGCTCTTTATTCCTTCGGTTTTGGGGAATATGTTCCTAGCCAGCATTTCCATACAATTCTAAAAATGTTAATAATGACTATACAACAAAAATCCAATTTTTTATTCTTGAAAACCCATATATAAAACAGCTGAATGATTTGTCATCCATTATTTGCTTGCTTTATTGTATTTTAAACCAAAAGAAATGCTGGCTGTTTTTAGTCAGTACTTTAGATCAGCTTTTCAGTCCTACAAGCATTAGATGCACAGTATAGATATTTGATGAATAGTCTTGTTTGACTTTTTGACACTACGTGTATAAGTAAAGTTCCTTGTGCTTACATATTTCCAGTGCAAGGAGAACATAGAAATGTTGCTAATTTATAACAAGCCTGTTGTAGAGATACCTAGCATGCAAGGAAAATACCAGATAAAGCAGTAAGAGCCAAGGAAACATTACAGCTGGCCAATGACAAAAAATTTCAAGCAAATATTTTAATATAATCCTATTATTAGAAATAAACATGTGGGTAATTGGTGATTTCCTAAAAGCAAGCAAAACTTTGGGACTGTAATCCTCATATTTAGTTACAGAAGTGGGCAAAAAGTACTTAAAAGAGGCAGTTACCTAAGAACCTTAATGCTTTCAGTCAGGGAGGTTCAGGAAAACTGAGCACTTACTCCATTGGCACGAAGATTTCTGTTTCTACGGTTAGAGCTGGGAATGCAGATCCCACCGTGTTCACCACCGAATGCCTCCTAGGAGGTAGCAGTTGACAAATATACCATGATAAAAATTCAGAGGTGCTCGATCTACATGCATACAAAGGCACATTTGAACATCTTGCTGTGATTTTCTCTCATTATAATACATAATATTCAGTTTCATGCTGCTAATAAAGTTCTTCCCTAGATAAAACTATTGTGAACATACCAGGCATGATCCTTACCACAATGCCTCTTTTTACCAATTCTGCAATATCACCAGATAAGACTAAATGTAGGTTACTTGTACCCAGTACAGATTCATTTATGCTGCTAGAAAAGTGCAAAGAAGCTGATATAAATGATAATTCAAGCTTAATGTAGTCTTTTCTTTTATATTAGAGAAGCTTTTTGTGCAATAGAAAAAGTTCTTTATGAACAGGAAAGCTTTATTATTAAATATGCTCTATTTTGGTGCTAATTTATTATTTTTGACATCTTAATTATATCCTGTCCCATAAAGTGCTGATTGGTAGTGTCAAGATTCCTAATCTGTATCCATAAAATATATTTCCCTATTTTTTTTCCCTCAATTTGATTTTTGTGTAAAACCCACTCATGCAGTCAGACACAAAATTGCAGAGAGGAGGGTCCCATCCTCCCTTCCTTCTGCCAGGAGGTGCTGAACAGAGGAATACAGAGGAAACCTTGAAAAATAACTCAGCCTTCCAAACGAAATCCTGGCAAAAGACAGAAGCAGCACTCTGCCCCTTTTTCAGCGGTGTGGAGAATAAAGGAGCGTGTACAAAGTTATAAGAAATTCTGTACAAGAGGAAGTGCTGTTAGGTGCTAGTTCAGCCATGTCTAGAGTTCTGCTTTATGCCCCAGTGAAAAGTCCTTTACAGGCAAGAAAATGTTTTTCAGACTAAGGGGAGGACAATAAAAATGAGCTTATTAGTTTCTAAAAGGCTCTATCCCAAAGCAAAGAAAGATTTTTAAAGAATTTGGCTTGTTCCTGTGAAAAACTCTTCTACTGAAGTTTTGCAGATCAAATGTACCAGTCTACAGCTGTACAAATTCTCTTTCACAGAGTATGAATGTGGCAATTTGCTAATGTACATTTTGCTTTTCATAATATTCACAAAGCCAGTTTACGGTTCAGAACATTCACAAAGCTGCCATTTTTAAACTTTGCTTTTGAACACATGGCATGGTTTTCCCACTTTTAAAAGTAGGGGTGGGTGGGTTTTCCTTTTTTTTCTTTTCTTTTTTTGCAGGTGTGTTTTAAATAAACGGAACACTCTTCAGCCTTGATTGAAGTAAAAGTTTGAAGGGATTATCCAAGCCCTGAATTCCCTGGCCAGGATGCCAACGTTTTTTCTTGTTTTGTTTGTTTTATTCAGTATTTCTGGATGCTTCCAAGGCTGTATTTACTGTAACTTTCTATCCTCTATGTCACTGTATGTTCCAGTGCAGCTAACAGAATAAACAAGGGCTGTTTCAGATAATATCCTAACACTGAGCAAGCATTTCTAGTGTCTCCCCCAGGACATGGTGGTCCCTGTAAGGACCAAGGGCTAAGGGCTGGTTTGCATTCTCGTGGTTACAATTTACCAGCATAAATGCCAAGTGTAGAAAACCCTTCACCATGTTGTGAAAATAACTACAATGGAGAAAAACCTCCCCTGTGAAAGCATAGATGAATATTCACTCTGGGCCCGTTTTTGTCGCCGGAAAAGTTGAACAGCACCTCTGTGCCCATGCCTAGCAAAAGACGATGGAGCGTTTGGAGCATTTTACCTTTATTGTTGCTGCTAACAGCAATAAGTAACTACTGCACCTTTTCACAGCTCATCCCTTAGAGGAAGCTGGCTTAGAGGAACCTGACTGAGGCAGAGGAAATAGTCCTAAAGCAGATGCTGCAATAGCAGCTGGGTGGATGCCCCATTGCAGGAATCAGTGTATTGCTTTAATGATCTCAGGGTTTGGATGCATTTCTTTGAAGCACATGCTTGGACTGTTTGCTAAACTCTTGCCAAGGCATTGTGCATTGGGGATATTGTGATGGAGGGGGGAAAAGCACATTGCCACAGATGCAGTGTAGTTTTTTTATTTTATTTTATTTTGTCTGCCTGTATTGACTCAGCATCATGGCAGCTGTTCTCTTTTCAAATAGCTTTGTTTTCCTGAGGCATAGTCTGTACTTATTCCAGGAAGTTGTAGAGGAAGGCGAGCAAGTAAAGGACTGCAGATGAATTTCTGAACACAACCATTCTCACACTATTTAGAAGTAAATTTTATATCCATGCATACTTCTGCAGATGGCCTGAAAAGAAATGGGGAATGGAACATTTTAAGGCAGAACAGTGTTCTGAAAGAATGGGGTGCTGGCATTTCTGACAATGTTTGTGAATGTGTGAATCAGGTCTTGAGGTGGCATGTGCCAAGGGCAAGTGCCCATTTTACAGGTGAGAAGTGGAGGTGTAGCAAGTGGTTTGCCCAGTATTTCAGAAAGTCTGACAAAGCTAAAAATAGGATAGACTCAGCCTTGTCCATAGTAGAGAATTTCCAGGGAATGCGAGCTGCATTGGGGTGAGATCTGAATTATTCCATTTCTAAGCCTGAGGCCATCTGAGTGAGGTTGGCTAGGTCTGCTGTAGTGATTTGCACTTGCTTGGCTGTTTGCTTCTCTCTTCCCAAAGTGTAGTAACTTCCCTGCTGAGGTAAATGAATGCAGACCTTGTTGAAAACTAGTAGGAAAGGTCCTTAATACAGGAAAGGTACTTCCTCATCTGCATGCTACATGCTCAAAAAACCCCAAACAACCACCACCACCACCAACAACAACAAAAACCAAAAAAAAAAAGAACCTATAATATCTAATTAAGGGTTATTTTCTTATAGGAAATTTCTTTCTCTCTGTAATTTTTTTTTTGCTGTTTGGTATTTCCCCTGATTTTTTTTTCCTTTTCTGTATGAATGCAGAATTCCAGGAACTTGCTCTTCTTCCTGCTGTGAGAATATATCCCGTCTTGGGGTGAATAACGAATGTCTACTTGGCACTGAGTTAACTTGCCTCCTGTACAGATGTCACCAACAGACACTTAGTGTGTTAAATACTTGTAGAAGCTGAATATCTCAGTGAGTCAGGGAAGCGTCAGGCAAATTTCAAAACACTAGTGATGAGCTCTTAGTTTGAAAGTGGGGAGAAACATTATGTAGCCTTACTTAGGTAATTTGTATTCAGTGGATTCTCCCTCAATGTCCTGTTCTATTAATCCTGAGACACTTGTCACCAGTCAGCCAAAGGATTAAGAGAGAAAACTTTGAGTTGCTCAGACTTTCCTAGCCATATGCTTGGCCTTAAAGGATGTGTTGAGTATGAGGTGATTCAAAGTGAAGAGCTCAGCAGCTTTATAATCTCCTGGTCTCTAAAGTCACTTCAGCCATGGATGCCAGAAGCAGAAGCTCCCAGCGTGGATCATTGCTCTGTGTGTTTGGTGCACCTTGCCTCTGCAGCTTTAGGGGTGAAGAGCCAAACCCAAATGCTCTCAGCAGTTTCTTTCCTGTCACAGTATAAGTACCTGAAAATAATCATATCCCTTTACTGGAAGTATTTGGCGTCAGTGCTGTGGCTCCACCATTAACATTTTCTACAGTTTCATTCCAGACTGCCAGTTCTTTTTTATTACTGCCTTGTTAGCATGACGAAGTGATGACAATCTTCTATCCTTGCCGTGGATGCAGCCAAATGGCATAAGAACATTTGTCTGCAAAACCAACTGAATAAACTTCTGAAATGACCAATTAATAACAGAACCTACCTGACATTGTCTGTAGAGCCTGGCCATGCATGCACCACAGTCGCTCAAGGTTTTGTACATCGAGACTAAGGAGATATGCTTCTATTTTAACTAAATCCAAATACAGTTTGCCAAAATATCATTTATGTCTCCCTCTTCATCCCTTTCCAAAATTTCTAGCAGTTCTGCTTTTGTCTTTGGCAAAAGCATCTGTGCTTAATGGGCCTGTGAACAGAGGACAATCTACCTAATTAAAGGTTGATCTTAAGCCATATTCTCTTACTGCCATCACAGAAACATACAGCAAATAGCCTGGAATTTTGAATGGGCTTGAATGAAAGTCTTGGACAATGCCAGTCTGGATTTTACTTTTTACAGCTGGTCTTTTATCTGTGCACTGTTTTTATTCATAAATTCTAAATTGATCTTGACTTTGGCAAAGTCTGTGTCTACTTCATCCTGGGCTTATTTTTTTCTGCTCAGGCTAGTCACGAATGACTGAACATCTCAATTTGCATGGCTGTATGTCCCTGCACTGGTTGAATCCATAGGTAAACAAAATGCCACAATGCTACTGAAACACTATGATGAAATAAAATGTAGTTTTACCATCTAAAATGACTACTCCCATGCCTTTCCCTCCTCTGTGGCTAACTTGCTTTTCTGATCAAAAGTACCTGGAGTCATAATGTGGTCAGGTATCTCAGGCATGCCTTTGTCCTTCTATTTGTTCAATGTTATCCCATTTTTTCTTTTGCTTTACCACAGGAATTAAAAAATAAAACTGTTCAAAAGGTGTATGGCTTGCCTTGGTAATACCACTCAACATTTGTCTGTTCTCTGTTGTTTTTCTGTATCTCCTCTCATGTTCTAGATCAGTCCAATTTAAATTGCATTCCCTTAGGGCAGGGCACACCTCAGAGTGGATGAATTAATGTTTGAACTTTTCTATTCACTGCAGCATGTCAAACACATCCTCTATGGGCTGGCTGAGACCTGATGAGTAGCAGAAAGGTTATAAAGCATTGTTAGAAATGGGTCTCTGTGTGGTCATTAAAGCGCATTCATTGTCTATCTGCCTATCTCTTACTGTTTTTAACTTCAGTTCTCCTTGACCCAAAATTGCACTCTCATTTTCCATCAATTTTCAGTCCTCTTTACCTGGCCAACTTCCTAATTCAATTCTGCAAGAAAATGTTCCGACACTTTTACATTCCCATCTTGAATAGAGTCTAGTTCTCTAGAGGGCCAGAGCTGACCCTACCATTTCTTCATTTTATCTGCCTGTGGATGTAAGAAAAAAAATGGATGGATTCTTGTGCTAGTTTCTCTCATTTTTGTAGTAACTTTGCATAGTGGCTGCTTCCATCCTGCAGGTCCTCTCTTGAAGGCTTTATTCTGAAAAAGTGAGTTAAGCCTGCTGACCACAGCCTCTCACATTCCTGCTGTTGGAACAGGTACTGAGCAACCGACTTGGGAAGGGAGTGCCCTGCATCTCTGCTAGCTGTTATCAGCATCTGACATGCCAGAGCTTTCTTCCTCCTCTCCAGCATCTATTTTCACATCTTGCTCTGTGTGGGATTTTGGTTATTCTGTTTGTGTTTTCCAGTCATCCCACGCCCTGCTGCATTCCTGCTGCTGTCAGGTGCTTTCCTGTTTTCCTATATTAATGCACTGTCTCAAGAGTTTGTTCAAAGTGTTAAAAACTACAGCAGTGGAAACTATTTTTCTGTGTCTCGAAGTGCGTTTTTGAAAGACTACACGAAATTAAGGATTTGGTAAATGTGAAACAATAACAGCATAATGCAGAGTAGATCTGTGTTTTAATTTGTGGTGATGAAAAAGAACCCATGGAAAGAGAAGTCCAGCTTTGCTGCCTGATACTTGTTGTTAGCCAGGTCTGCTAGAGCATTTTGATGTTAGCCTACTGAAGTGTTATCACCGAAGCCTGTGGGCTTTCGATGTGTTTCTTGGAGCAGAGTGATATTTTAATTGCCCTCCTGCTTGTCTGATGCTTTGGCCAGGTACTGGCAATGAGTGAAAGGTACTGATTTGCCAGTAGTGATACAGTTGACAGCAGTACAATTCTGGATGTCTGCAGAAGAAGTAAAAATTGGGTTTGCTGCCCTTAGGAGTATAAAAAGAGAAAGCTTGTTTTGAGATAAAACCTTAGGATTTGGCATAGGAAGTTGTCCTAGTTTTACTGCCTGCTAAATGGACTGTTCTTGACCTCTGTCTCCAGATGCCCTCAGGTGCCTGTCTGCCTCTCTAATTGCCACAGTTTTCCATCTAAGAGACATTTTCAAAGTAGCCAAAGTTGCTTTCTGGCCTTATAAGCGTTTCCAGTTTCCCAGGCTGGCATCTACAGAGCTGCTTTTAACGCCATCCTACCACTACCAAGCTGTTCCTGCTCAAAGCCCCAGAGCTCCTAAACTTGATCTCTGGAACACAACAGGGAAAGGTCTGCCTTGTAAATGTGTGCCACTCCGAAGTGTGCTCAGAGCACACGTGTGCCTGCTGTTCCCTGCTCCAGAAGGAGTAAGAAGTAATGAATAAATACAGAGATGGGATAAGAGGGGTTCAGTGTGGCAACCTGCAACAGCTGACCTGGCTCAGTGTTGAATTGTGAGGTTGGGTGCTGAGCGCATGATCCCAAGGAAGGGGTAAGGGAAACAGGTCTGTTAGGAGCTCCCCAGTGTGAAATACCAAATCATTTACTGGAGCACTTCAGCCCCTCTCCTCTCCTCTCCTCTCCTCTCCTCTCCTCTCCTCTCCTCTCCCCCCAAACCTTTGGCACCCCAGGCATTGCAGGGAGAGCTGGAGTGCCCAGGGTGGCACTGGAGTGTCTGAGCAGCAGCCTCAAGGTTCAGAAATACAGCGCTGGGTGGGAACTGGCTCTCATCTGGGCAGGGGGAGGATGAAGATGCTAATCCCGTGTTCTATCGGGTTTGCGGAATTGCTTGAGGATTTTCAGCACAAAACATGAGGGTTTTGTGTTGTACTGGGAGCAAATGGGTCATACCATAGCCAAATGCTCTCTGTGGTTTTCAAGTTCAAAAAATTGTTGGTGTATAGCAGATATAATTCTAGACATTTATGCCTACCAGAAAGCACGGAGAGGAGTTGAACTGCCAAATGGGAGAGAATGGGTTTATTTCTGCTAATTTCAACAGAATTGCCTTTCCTGCCATCATCTGAGAGAGAAGTCAGAGCCATTAGATTTTATTTGAAAGGAAAAACTGTAATTTGAGTATTTTATAATTTGAACCAGTAGATGTCAGCAATTCCTTTTGAAATGGACCTGGAAATGCCGCAATAAATGAACTGACTTGTTCACATCCAAACTTCTGTGTGATATAAAAACATTTGCCAAAAAAAATCAGGAGCTGTATGAAATATAGCCAACAGGTGAGGATGGACAGTGTCCCCCAAATTATTGGTGAGAGTGACATGAAGAAAAGCAGAAAAAAATGGTCTTAGTAGTAATAAAATATTAACTAGGGTCTATTTCAAATGTACAATCTTGTATTATTGGGCCACTCCATGACATGGCTTTCACATTTGTGGAAGCCTGCTATAACCTTTAAAATGTGAAGGATGTAAATAATGTGGTTTTTTTTCTTTCTTTTTTAGCCTAGGTGGTACAGTAATACAGTGTTACAACGGATCAAAGAGGTGGCTGGTGTCTGACTGTAGCTGGGCATATATTGTTTCAAGTGCTCATATCTAAGGTGAAAGATAGCACATATTTTCCTACCAATTCGATTTTTAATCTGTTACTTAGTGCACTCTTTTTAGAGGCATAAAGATTGCATCAAATGATTTTATTCTATTAGTCTGCAAATTGGGCAGTATCACTGAAATCTGAATTGGTAGCCACTGTGAGAGTCCCCCAGTGGGATCAAAATAAAACACACAGTGTCCTTATTGCTAGTTTTTGTTCTGTGATGCTACTGAGGCTAAAATTAATGTGCTTACAGCTGTCCACTTCCTTGACCTTGAGCCAATATCAAAAGTGTTTGCAAAAACATCTGAAGACGATACATTTATCTGAGCTCGAGAGTCAGCAGGGGGAGCTCACAGCCGTGTGCTTCAACCTGGCAAATACTGGTTATTAAAGACATTTTAAACTAGGCCATTTTATTTACACACATGCACACACTCGCCCTCTTAGAAATGTATATGGGATTCCTAGAGTTTGTGGTCTATACCTTATCAGGCTCTCTGAAAAGTCTCACTCTCATATCCTCGTGCTAGACATTCCATGAAACGAGAGGTCAAATGAAAAAATGTTTAGAAACGATCTGAAAATACGATTTTTTTTTTGCTTCTTATCTCAAAGCAAGGGGAGGGAACTAATGTCCCCCTACATCCTGTGGTCAGGAACTGATGCTCAGTTGAAGAGATGCACTGTGTTAGCCTGAGCCTCTAACGAAGCTGGATGCTTTGGGATGTCATTAAGAAAGACATTTAAATCAGGCTGTTGTCAATATTTTAGCATGAGATTAGTGAATTTAATTTCATTCTTAATTTGATTGTGGAAAGGTGCATTCTGATTCATCTGATTGCATGCATGCTAAACTGCTTCCATTTTGTTTCTTGTGAATAAAAATTAGACTTTCACCCTAGGTCCACGGTATTTTCTGGAAGGTCATTTGGATGAGTTAGTGCAAGTCAGACACAGAGTCTGTGTCAGATCTTTTCTTCTGCTACAGCCTGGTGTTAAATGGCCTTGTGTGATTATATTGTGCATATACATCAGATATTTAGGGGTTTATTAAGAGAAATACAATTTCCTCATAGAGATCTTGAGCCACTTTAGGTGAGGAAGCATTTTTACTTCATTTTGGCAGGGGACAGTTAAGTGACTTGCCCAAGATCGCAAAGCAGATAGCTGGCATTGTTGGGGATAGACACCCCATCTCCTCAAATTTCTCTGTGGGGCTCATCTATAGTTCCATGACATTGGCTTGGGCAAACAAAGAGATTTTCTATTTTCTCATGGTTTTTAAGCTTTCAGATGTTTCTTAAAGTATCGTGTACTGTTTCCTCAGATGCAGTTTCATTGTAACTGAGAATGTTTTAACCTGTTGATTGTATTGATTTTTGATGTGGAAATAGCAGGCTGCTCCATTTCAAACTAAATTTCAAGGGCATGAAGATTGTTAGAATGGAAAAGCCACTTAGCTCAACAGAGTTGTTTCTTTTATTTTTATCTCAGTCAGGTATAGAAAGAGTCTGAGAGGTCCTAGCCCTATTTTCTCTGTTCTGGGTGGAATCCTGATTGCTTTAGATGATGGATGAATTGGGATGAGAAAGCAAAGCTCCTGTGCTGTCTGAGTGGATGTGTGTGCTGTGCTTGTGCTGGGGATATCTGAGGACATGGCACGTGCCTCCAGTGTCCCTCCCTTTGTGCTGTCCTGCTTGGATGCTGCTGCTGCCAGAGGCTCCTCTCTGAGCCAGTGACAAATGGGGACTGTCCACCTGAGGGTCCAGCTGCTAGCTTGTAAAACAGCAGCATCCTTACACGATTTGTATTCTACTCTCTGAATGCATTTCTGTCTCCTGTCTCCCAACACACTTTTATTTTCATTTTTTTTTTCTTACCTAATTGCATCCCCAAGCTAGAATTATGGCTTTTAGGAATTGTCCCTAAGTTCTTTCCTTTGGCTGCATGCTGCATAATTTTTCCATTTAATATGGATTTCTCTCTTTGGTCAATTGCTCCTAGTCCCATTACTTCATAGCAATCTACATTTGATGCACATTTCCCTTTACAGGCCCAGCCATCTCTCCCAGAAAGTCATTCCCTGTGCACGATGGGCCTGAGCCAACACACACCGGGCTCTGTGGCAATATTCCCATTGTTCAGAATGAGTTTGAAAGCTGGAGCTGAGGAGTCAGCAGTACAGGTTAGTGAAATGGATTCCTGCAGAACCTGGGGATGTGGGTGGAGGAAAGAACACTTTGTTTCTGGGCATTTCTGTATCAGAGTTTGTAATTTCTGGGAAGGAGTTCTGCAACGCTTTTATTCCCGGCCCCCCACCAGTCCCGAGGCTTTTGCCTGCCTGTACATCCCTGTTTGGAATCCATAGGGAGAGCCAAACAAACAGAGGTGTTTCCTGTATTCTCCCTGGTTACTGTGCATGGCAGAGCTGTGGCATTTTGCTGTGCCTCAGGAGTTCTCCACCTGTGGAGTGCAGCTCCAAGCCGGTGAAGACACAAACCCTAGAGGGAGAGGGTTCCAAATTGGTGACTGGCAGCAGGTCCTGTCCAAATCCAGCTGCTTCCAGTGAACCCAGCTCTGCCCATGTGACAAAGGCAAAGCTTTATTTTATGGTTATAGGGTATTGAGAGTAAAGGAGTGAGGGGAGAAAGAGTAACTGTATAGCTAGTATAGGCATATTTCCCAATATGTAAAAAAAAATTCCGTAATTTAAATGTTTACCCTGTGGCATTTAAAAATACAGACTAAAACCCCCATGTTCTGTGTGTATTATCCCCCCTCTGCCTCCCCATCAGCAAGTTTTTAAACCACTGAGTCACTGGCAGCTGCCGCATGACAAAATGAGGTTGTTTAGGGTAGCACCCTCTTTGGCACAGGCTGGAATGAAATTGGAGAAAACATCAAATTAAAAAGGGCTTGTTCCAAACCGAGTGCTGGTTATCCATTTCCATACATACATTGGAGCACAAGAAATTTATTGCACTTGGACATTTATGCAAGCTGCTTTTTGGAAATGGATACAAATACACCCTGAATAACACACTTTTGTGCCTTGACTGGTGGACAATCTGTCTATAGTTCTACTGAAAAGCAACCTATGATGGATTTTTCCTTAGGATGGATGTCTGAGCTTAGTTTTCATTCTTTCCATGGTGGTTAAGAAAATTCAGGAAGTACAAGAGAACCTGACAGAGGGAATCTACTGTAAAATGAAAAATCATAGTGCTCTTCAGCAAATGAGAAGTATGGAAGTTGGTCTGGGTGCTAAATCACAGAGCAAACTAAATTTTCACAAACAGTATGATGAATCAAAAAAATATAAAAATGCAGAACTAAAATACTTGACATAAAAATTTCTTCTTGACTCTAGTGCTGTTATGCCAAGGGAATAGGTGTCTATAAAACAAAGACATGGCATTTCAAACCTGTTTATAGGAAACTGCTTCTAGTGTTAGGACTAATGACATGGGGCCAGTCCAGAGCTCTTTGGCAAGACAAAAACAGTGTGAGGAGTCGGTGCACTTGGTGTGTGTGCTGTTTTTTAATTTTCCCCCAAAATGACACTGCTTTTTATGAATGTACCAAACAGAATTTGACAACAGCAGGAAATTAAAGAAGTTATCTCTGGGTAGTCCATATGAAATATTCTAAAATAAAAGAAGCAAACGGAAACCAAATTACAATGTGACACTGAGCTTTCTAATATCACAAAGAAGACATTATTTAAAAGAACCCACCAAAACCCAGCAAAATCTTACATGAGTCTATGAAAGACTCCACTGTATTCTGAAAATCTGTGATGTAATTGCCTCCAGAGCAGGACTAAAACCCTCAAACTCAGGATTACCCATACCATATTTTTATCTGGTTAGTCAATGGAAAGAAAACATGTTTTCGAAGTAATACACTGCATTTCTTTTCACACTTTTAAATTTTTGTATGGAAAGTATCAAGACAGGAATGATAATTTATATTGTGTCTGTAAATTTTGTGTAATCTGTATGGGCTTGCTGTACATTGCTAGCAGGGATCTGTGAATGAGGGCAGAAATGGCTGAATATTAAGGACAAACTCACCAAGTAGTGAAAGCACTGGGAGCAGAACAAGGGGAATGGCCAAGTCCTTTCACATTCGGAACAAACTGTTCCACTTCAAAGCAGGGGAAGAATAAGCCACTTAAGTGAATTACTAGGTGTGTTAGAGGTTCTTCAGTGCAAGTTTGGTAACAGCAGAAAAAGCTGTTTGTCTTTCACTGCTGTGTTGGGAAGTAAGGGTGGGAATAATGCAATGATCTGTCTGATAGCTGCCATTGCCATCAAATAAAATTCATTTATTCAGATGAGCAGGTACCTTTGGACAGTTCTGTTGAAGCACAGAAGCAGAAAAGATACATTTCTACACAATTTCAAGGATGTTAGCTGGTATTTATTAAGGGCTTAAAAATTTCCTTCTTCCTCTGAGTGATTTAAAATATTTGCCCAACTGAAGTTTTAAAATTTGTTCTAAATCTTCTGCAAATTATGACTCCATCAGCAAATTTGTTTTCAATTTGACCTGTAATGTCAGGTATCACTGCACTGATTCATGTTCTGCATCCAAGCAAGAAGACAAACTCTGGCTCCTTATTTTTCATTGACATTGTTTAAATGTAATAATTTCCAGCAGCCTGGTGCTGCTGTTTGTAATACTGAATGATATTTGAAAGATAATTCAGCTGGGTATCTCACATCCTGCTAGATCCCATGTGAATTAAACAATTTCACACTGTAATCCAAAGAAATGTAATACTGACGTGATGTTCTACACAAAACCCCAACAGAAAACAGCAGTTTCACCAGCTTCCTGTGGATGGAGATACCCATGTTATGCAGACAGAGAAACCATGGCATATAGTGGCTATTTGTTGAAGATCACAGTTAATTAGCCCCAAGGGCCAGAAAAGAGTCCTGATCTCATAATGCTTCCTCAAAAAATTGATACATGGAGATTTTTTAAGAGTTTGGGTTGGCAAATGACCATTCCCAATCTCACCATGGATTAATCACTGATCTTGGAGACTGGAATTCAGTATTTTATTTCTCATTATGCCTTTGGCAGCCTCTTTGGCATGTGACAGAGCGCTTTAGTTCTCTAGCAGTTATTTTTTTCTGTCTGTAACAAACTGCAGTTAATAACGGTTACTCAGTGTCTTGACGTGTTTAAATTACATGGAAAAAAATCTGAAAGGAATACCAGTTGGTATTACTAATTGTTAGGCTTTTATTTTAATTATTGTTTGGATATTGGTAGAATGTACTTCAAGCTAGAGGAAAAAACCCTTCTGTTAGCAGAATAAAGCAAATGGAAAATGGGACAGATTAAAAGGTGCATTGCTAACAAGGTGTGGTAGCTTGAAGATAGCAGACTAGAGCTGCTCAGAAAGGATGTTAAGGTGTGTCTATAGGAGACAACAGTACAGAAACATTTTATATTTCATATGATTTACATCCAATCTTCCATTCAAACAATAATGAGAACAAAGCAGGAAAAAAAATACAGATTTCCTGGGTTTCCTTATATCTACAAGGAAACCTGGTCAATGGTAAGAGCTACGAGCTACAAAAACTGTTGCGTAGTATCAGTTATATCATATAATATTCAAGAGATTAGAGAACAGAGAAAAATGATTCCTTGCTGAAGGGTAAATAGGCTTTTGATCTGCCAGAGAGTGCTTGAGCAGCTTTCTAGCCTTAGGAAATGACCCCTGATAGGTGAAATAATTTTTTTTTTTAAATCCATTCCCACATGACGGACTGTGCCCTGTGTATGATCTATTGTATTAGTGATTAAACTCATCAGCATTCTGACATTTCTGGAAGAAGTAGGAGAATAGGACCTGGGAATTGAACTGGAATATTCAGGTCACTTCAATAGCATGCTAGGACCTACACAGTGAGGCTGCTATTTATGAGTACTTGTTTATGTTGCTATTTATAGGTATTTATTTTATGAGTTCTGGTACTGATAGTGACCTCATTGCATGAAAGAAAGATTGTGTAAAAGTTTATTAATCCAGGGAAATCTGCATGCCCAAATCTCATTTGATTTCAAGGTAGACCACTGGTACATAGGCTTTTTTTAAGGCACTGCATAGATTAGTTGGATGCATTCTTTCTACAGGACATTGAAAAATTGATACATATATTCACTCATATGCAGGAACCAATGTGTTACAATGATGATGTAAATGGCAGTGTCTTCTGCCCAAATAGTTTCTGGGTGAAAAAGGAGAATTTTCTCACCTTTATAGAGAAATCTGTCTTTTTCTTCCTTGCTTGATTGTGATGCCTGTACCACCGGAGGGGATGCTGAGGACACTGGGGGAAGTTTTACTAGAGGAAGTTGTTCAGTCAGAGGGCAGAGCACCAGTGAACTTACTGATTTCTGCAGTGAGCATAAACAGAAATGAACCCTTGACAGTAATTTGAGAGTGATGTTTAATGTCTCTGGTGATGGTATGAGAATGGACTTAGCAATGTTGTGTTTGTGTGACTCTGACTTGTTTCTGTATTATTTTCCAAATGTTGTTAAAGGATAACTGGGGTAACTTGCCTCATCTCTGTTCTGCTGGAGGCTTCTGTGAAATACTTTCTTGGTGGAAGTTTGAAGATCCTTATCTATTCTGCCATTGTCTAGGATGCTGCCTGAATGTATCTGGGACAGTGCACAGATCTAAAAGTAAAGCCTCAGAAAAGAGGAAGATTCAATGCTTCAGTGGGAGTGGCTTTTCTCAGTGAGGAGAGTGAGACACAGCCAAAAAGTGATTTGGAAAAGAGAAGGCAGGCAAAATAGTCAGATATGGAACATTTCAGTACAAAAGTCTCAGTCTGAACTTTGAAGATGGTCAAAAAGGGGACTTGGCTGAACACATGGAATTTCCCAGACAGGGCCCTCAACTGAAAAGTCCCTGCTCTCAGCTTTACCTTAACCAATCTTAATTTACTTTTAGACAATTAGCAAGATACAAACACATCTGAAGAGATGACAGCAGTGATCTGTGTCTGGTATTTGATACTGGAGTCCAATGCTCGGATGCATGTCTGCCTGAGTTATCAGCCCCATAAGTTTGAAATTTCTGGAAGCATCTTTACCTGGCCTTTTTGGTCTTTTTTCTACCTATGTATGTGTGTATATACGTATATAGGTATGGATGCATACTAGTTCACAAAAATATACATCCATCCAAAGTGGGCATTGTGCTTTCCTTGTGGATGTGGACTTCCTCCTCCACCTCTTTGCACCATTTCATGCAGCAAACTCCTTTGAGACTGAATTCACCTTGCTCATGGAAGATTCTTCTTCTTCTTGCTCTTTGTGCTTGGAGAGGAGTGCACTGGGCAGGTTTTGCTGGACCTACTTCCCATGACACTTAGGATACGTTATGAAGGACACATTACAATGCTAGTTTAACCAAATTTATATTAAAATATACCAGTGGGGGGGAAAATGGGGAAATGATCCATGTGCTGCACAATCCAGAGAGAACACCCCTCTATTTAAAATGCCTTTGATGTGGTTGATGGTAGTGTTTCAAAGGCAGTAGTTAGCAAATGGGAAGAAAAGCAACAGTGAATTAAAGATTTGAAGAGATAAAAATGGTAATTTATAGGTGAGAAAGACTGATTAGAGATGTTGTTACTTTTTAGTTAATGAAATGACCTATCTAGTCAAAGTGGATAATTCCCGTAGTGAGATATTTTTTCTTTTTTGTCAGTTTAGCAGAATCTCTCTCTTTCTTTAGTGAAAACGAAATGGCAATTTTAGCATTCTTAATTGGTTTGGTTCTTTTCCATGGTAGCAAGTGAACTGAAAAAATACTGCTTATGAACAGGTTATGAACTTCAGTCTAAAGCCTGTGCAATGTCGACATCAAATAAAAAGGTGGCTAATGAAACAGTCTTCAGTTTCTAATTTCACAGAGGACTGATGTTGCTTTAAGGTGTAGTTTCAGCGTGGAATTCATTCAGTGAATGAACATTAGTAATGAGAAGCAGAGATAATTTGTGGTTGAATGGTGTGCCTGTACTCAGAGTGGCACAATGCACAGCCAAAACTATATATTATACCAAATTCCATTGAAAGCAATAGTAAAAGTGTAGTGAAATGTTAAAATGACTTATTTTAAATAATCTTTTTGTTCCCAGATAAATCTGCAGGTGAATTAAAGCTAAAGTATAGTACATTTGCAGTGATTCATAAGAAAGGTATGCATTTGAGAGGAACAGAAAATATTAACAGCAAGTTTTTAATATAGGAACTTTACCTGTGGTCAGAGAGGTGAATTAAGTATATTTTGCTGGAGGTGTCCAAGTAGATATTATTGGAGAACAGATAAGTCTGTCTAAAATAAAAGCTAAGATTTTTGCAGCCCAATTGTTCATCTCAGTAACAAGTACTTGTGTCTTTGGTCAGACTTCTGTAAGTTTTTTTTTCTGGCTGTTTTGGCACGTAGCTCATTTCTCTCTGATGTATTAAAAAATTCACAGCAGAAATGATCTCCTCCATCATCTGGAATACTTTGCTCCTGATGGGCTTTTCCTCTCTGCACGTGACACTGAAGTTTAAACCTTTTATTTCTCTTGTCACACCTGCTCTCTCTGCCTCTGTCCATTGTACTATTCTTTTAAATTCATATAATGGTCTCATAGCTTTGTGTTAAAATTTTCTTCCTTATTCCTCCTCCCCCCACCCCTTCTTTTATTATAACCCTTTCTGTGGATTTCTCATCTCATCCAAGAATATGGCATTGCTAGCAACGAGGTTGCTCCATATACTTCCTTTTCTTAGGAGTTTTACGAATGTAAACAAAGCATTAAAAACTTATATTCAAATACAGAAATTGATTCTGAAAATTCAGAAGGGCAATATATTTTTTTGGTGCACATATGTAATCTGAGTTCTCTGGGTCACAATTTTTTTTTAAGATTTTTCTCTTTCTCTGGAAAGAGCACATTTGAATTCGAGATGCTTTTGTCACATAATGGCTTCTTCCAAAGGTTTGTTCTCAAAACTACTCAATTCACTATAGTTGAGAGCTCTCCTCAGCTCATTTTGTAGGGAGCTATCTTGTGGATTCTGAAAAATGAATTGAGTTTCTGTCAACAGAAGGAATAAATGTGCATCTGTACAGGTAGTCCTGCATTGCTGCATTGTCATAAGCCATTATGGCAATGTTGATCTGGTAAACTTGGGAGAAAGAGCTGTCATCAGGAGCTGCAGAAAATCAGACAGAGAGCAAGTAGTCACCAGCCATCTATTGCATGTAGTGCTGTGACAGGCTAGCACATTTGGATTGTGGAAGGAAACTACACTTTTCTAGCCTTCAGTGCACTTACCTAACCTCCAAGTGCAGGTAGGGCAGCTAAAAATGCAGATTGTTTCTTTCCCAATGTTGGCGTCAGCTACATATGCCTGGCTCTCACAATAAGACAGCCATGCTGTTTCTTTTTCCTTTTTGTTTTGATAAAAAAGGAATAGACTGATAATACTGTTTATTTTGAAGTGTGTTCCTTGCAGTATTAAAGAAGATTAATTCTCCCTTCTTGTTGCCTCAAATACTCATATAGCCATGGGAACTGAAATGAAAATACCATTTGTATCAATCGGATTTTTTGTAAATGGATTTGTTTTTCATGTTATGATTTGGCAGAGAGGTGTTGTCAAGATATCTGATTTATGTGTTTTAGTAAGCTAGGGAAGGCTCATCACTTCCATAATTTAACAAGCTGAGAAAAAGTTGATATGTTTGCTGAAGAGTAAAGGGGTATTTGTAGGTTGATTTTTTTCTTTTTTAAAATTTTTGTGGGTTTTTTTGCACATGAATATCTGAAAGCACTGCAGCTTTTCTATGGATTGGGTGATAAGGTTTTCTGCACAATATAGTATTAACAGAGAAGAAAGGAATTCACATATCCTTTAAAATAAAATTGTTCTTGCTCTTCATTCTGAGTCTCTCTTGGCAGTACATATGAGTGAGGGCAGCTCAGGACCTTTCCTATAAGGGGGTTTTAACTGATGGATGTTAAAAATAACCCTCTTGTAGATACTATGCTGAAATTCTTACAGATAATTCTTTTATTTTTATTCCTTTTTTTTAAACTCATGATAAATCAGATTAAAATCTATTAAAATTTGTCCAAGGGTCTTTTTGTGTTGTCTGATACTACAACAGCCCCCCCCTCAGATAGAGAATCAAGGGCTGTGCTTGGTCTGCTGCAAATCGTACAAGGCAAAATAGACTTGGAGCACAAAAGGTGTTCTCTTTTTGTCTGTTCAGTGTAAATCCTGACTTCAGGTACCACTGTAGATCCTAGTAAATAATCCCAGTATATTTTCATTGCTTAACTTGCCAGAAATGTAAAAGTATTTGAAAAAAAATATTTGAAAATGTACCTGTGTGTTTTTTCATATCTGAGAACTGCAGTTTTGAAAAGCCTTGAGGAAATCACACAAATCTGCATAATATGTGTAAAAATGTCTTCTATCTCAGGGCCAAAGTGAGACCCACAAAATAAATGACTTCCAGAGTCATGCTGTGACTGGCAAATAAAGTTTTTGGAAAGCCTTGATTACTACTTAGTTGTTTGGTTGGGTTTTTTTTTTTAATGAAAAAACACTAGTAAATGGAGTTCAACATATTAAGAACTGAGCACCTTTGGCTGATCCAAGCAAAAATGTTTTCCCTGTCTCTTCAGTGTATAACACTCTGGCATGTCTCTTTCTCCTACTTTTTCTTGTGTTCTTTTAGATTTGCTGTTCATTTGGGAAATGCTGTTTTTACCTGTGTTTGAACAGCAGCTAAACCACAGAGGCAGAATCCTGCACATGCCATTGACGGATTAGTGTAACAGAAAACCTTACAAAGGCGATAACAACGGCCGAGGGATTTCTCCTATGACATTCTTGCAGACTTCCCTCTAATTTTGATTTACAGGGACAAACTATTGTCTCATTCCACTTTGGTAGGTTGGGGGACTCAGTGATGAGACCGGTAGTGGTTGTGGTTGGGGCAGGGGACACCAGCGCTGTCCCTGGGCACCATTTGCCCGCAATAAATTTGCTGCCGAAAGAATAAACCCATTATTGATCTGTGTGGGTCTTCTCTGCAACTGGAGAGCTCTGTATCCTACACAGGAATGTTCCTTGCAGCCTCCTCCCCGTGGTAATGATTGGTGGTGAGGGGAAAAGAGAGAACAGTGTGAAGGATGCCTGAGCCTCAGAAGAACCCAACTGAATCAACATTAGTTTTCCTCCTGTTGTCCTGCCTGACCTGCAGGCCCATTATGGTAGTGACTGATGTCTGTGAACTTGGATTTTTAGCTAAGTCATGGTGTCTGTTCAGTGTGAAGGATTAAGTCATGACCTTCACAGGTAGCAGGGCCTCTAGTTTACACTGCCTTTCTACCCCTGGCTGTAATGTGCATTTTCAGGCATCTCAGTCAGGCAGGGCGCACTTCAAAACACAATAGATCAGCTTTGTGATGTTTGTATTGAATAATATTACATAAAATATTTTGTTTCTTATGATTGTTTTCGGGAAAAATACCCACCAAATCCAAAAACAAACCCCCAAACCTCAGCAACACACAGCAATTGGTCAAGAAAAATAATGACTGAAACTTCATGGGAAAAAATCAGTCAGGATGTGACCTTGTTGCCTTTGACATTTCTGTTGAAAACAGAAAGAATCTGTGAGCACTGTGTCATTTATACTGAGATGACAATTACCGTGACTTAAATAGGCATGGATCATACTGTGAGGAGATTTGGTCAGTCATGTTCCAGACTATGGAAAGTACTCTCTTTTTTAAAATTTGCAACTTTCTATTTGAATATATATTTTTTTGGCTTGGGTGAGAAGAGGATTGCTATGAATATTTATAACAAATCAGTCCTATCAGAGGACACATTAAGTCTTGCAGCATAACAAAACTGAATTACCATGAAATAAACTTTCTTAATTAAACCAATTAAATTTCTTCCCAGCATGTAATTTAGAAACTCTGATAAACCCTGGTTGAAAAGGTTTGTTCTAGCCTTAAGCTGGCCTAAGAAAGAATGAACATCTGGCCTGTATATGAAAGGCCTATTTAGGCCTTAGGCAGTGTGCAAAACATGAGCTGCTGTCCACGGCACTGAACACTTTGCGTGGCCCCAGGGCTTTGCTAAAGGACAGTGGTATCATTAGGGCACAATCACGTTTATGGAAAGTGCTGTAACTCACATAAGTGAGCCCTCAGACTTCTACCGCAGTTCTTGCTGCTGAATGAGAAGTATTTCTGCTTCTCCACATTTTTGTTGTAGCTCTACCAAAACAGATGTGGTGGGGTTTTTTTAAATAATAAAATTAAATTTACACTTTCTAAATGTTGGTATGGGCAAGCAGCAGGAGTTTTTATAAAAGTAGGAAAAGGAAAGACAATCAGAGAAAGCAAAGACCTGCTAAGGGTTTTAGAAAGGAGGTATCACCCCCTAGTTCACAATTTCTTGCTTGTTTAGGAGCAACTTTTTGTCAAGAGAGAGGAAACTTTGAGGTAAATGCAGGGACACTTGAAAAATATGCTGTCATCTAAGACTGAAACCTAATGTGACAACCAGTATCCTGCTGCCTTAGGAAGAAGCTGAATGTCTTCAATGAGGAGATGCAGTGCCTCAAAAAAGAAATACTTGTACATGGAAAACACAGCGTTCACTATTTATTCTCAGAAGAGTCACATACACGTGCACAAAACCTTGTGGTAAGTGAGAGAAACAGCTCTTACAGCAGGCTGGAGTCTTGCTTATTAGGATGCAATAGTGCTGGGAAAAAAGTCTGTCAGCATGCCAGGAACATTTCAGAGGAGAGCTGCTACAATGGTCGGCTCTTCCCTAATCGGGAGATGGAAGGGGTGAAAACCCTTCTCCCGGTAAATCCATGATACATTTGATGAGGAAATAGTCTGGTTTCTATAAACTTACCTTATGTTCTTAGAACCATGGAGGTATTGAAATGCAAAATGCCTGGCACTGCCAAGGCTGATGAATGATTTACAAGTATCTTTCATTAATTTCCATCTCCTGGCTTACACTGAAAAATACTGTCTCTTTCGCTGCTTCTCAGGATGGGAAAATCATCCTCTTGCTCAGAAACAAACACAGGCATTTTGAAGAAATAAATCTTAACAACTCTACTGTTGTCTATTTCAGCTTGTTAAGTTTAGCAAATGCCTGAGACAAAATACAGTTGCACAGTCGAAAACTATTTCTGATGTAACTTGACATGTCTTAATATAAAAAGATTTCCACGAAATGTTGTCAGTGATTTTCTTTAGCAAAACCAAGGTCAGTTCTTTGTTGTGGGTTTTTTTTTTTTTTTCCTTTTTTAAGGAAGGCAGTCCTGCTTTGAAGCAAGCTGGAGTAAATACATCACAAATAATTTTGTAGCTTATGGATTCCTGTGAAGCTGTATTTGAAAGCCTTGTATTTATTACTGGTTGGGTCACAATGCTGTTTAAACATTATGGAAGAGGTGGTTTTTCATGGAAAGAAAAAAATCTAACATGTACTTTGTTTCACTGACCAGATTATTGCAGGCAACCTCATGGATTATAAAATAATTGTATACTGTCTAATTAAGTAAGCTTTATTAGTTATGGTGGCTTTTGATTCCCGCTTCTGATCTCTTTCTTTTTCCTTAAGACTGCTGTGAAACACCTTTGATAGAGGAGCTAAGGTGCATGCAGACATCTTGAAATAGAGGCTGATACTGAAATGACAGTAATCATAATTTCTATGAAATATCTTGAAGACAACAAGAAATAGATATAAAAAGGGGGGAATGGTAAAAGGGGGCTACTTAGATAATTCTAACAGATGCACAGTAACATGGCCTAAGCCCCCAGTGCTCCTTGTCAATGTTGGATTCCCCTGACAATTCTCTTTTCTGCCCACTGCCTTGGGTGCGTCTTTCCTTCTCCCTCTTTCCCATTTCTGGCTGCTGTTGACTTCTGTACCCATCATCAAGAAATGTGTCCCTAACCATTCTCTTGAAATGCTTTCATCTCACACCTTTCTATGGCTCCAGTACTGTCTCCCCTCCTAATCTGTAGAGAACTACCTTGCAGGAAACAATTATTATTTCAGTTATGTGCTAATGGGGGAGTTCAGATAGAGAGAACAGGTGAATCCTCTGATATGCCCAGTAACCTGAGTCCCACCAAGGTACATTTTGAGAAGGCCACAGCACAGTCAAGAACTGTGGTGAAATTTTCTCCTGCAGTTACATCCTGGCTCAGGGTTGAGTTCTTGTGGGCTTTTACCAAGTCTCAAGCAACGGTGCATTGGTCAGATTGCTATATCCAGCCTTCTTGATCTTTCTGGTTAGTTCTTAATTCTTCTCAACATTCTAGCTTCTCTTGGCACTTACTCCATGCTTTCCTCATCCCTACTTAGCAACTCTTTCCTTCCTTAGTTTTCCCCTTTTCCCCATTTTCCCGTTTATTTTGCCATTTTAAAATTTTGCCTGCTTTCTCTCCAGATGATGTTGTCCACTTGTATAATTTCACCTGCTATCCTTACCCAGCTGAGACACAGCTCTATTTCTCTGCTCCTGACTGCTCTGCATCCAATTCCATCTCCTTGTTTCTCTCTCTGACAATTGCTTGTGGGTATCATGCCATCAGCTTAGACTTAATTGTGTGCCTTTCTTTCTCCATCTTCTCCTTGCATGTCATTGTTGACAATGACAATATTGGCACCATCACGGTGACTTACAACCTGAGGCAGGTTGTTTTTTTAGATTGTTTTTTTCCTTGCTGCAGTAGACAAGTCCTGTATAAAAACATTTACAATTAACAACTGAACACATGAAACTATGAAGAGGGGAGTGAATGGCCATGGTGTAGCAGAGGATAGTGCTGTCATGCCACTTAAATTCAGGAGATGATGCCTGTGGCAGGCTGGGGTCAAAGAGAGAATTGAAAATGTGTTAAGTATGAGGACTTTAAACACTTACATTATTTAAGACTTTGGGAAGACAAAGTCAAGTGGTTTGATATTGCACATAGTGTTGTTCTAAATTAAGCAACATGTATTAATAGAAGAACAGGTATGAATTTGATTCCGGTAGTTCTTGTCCTTGCTAATTAATTCTGACATTACATTAGAAGGGTTAGGGTGTTGTTTTGTTTGCTTTTTCTAGACTTGATCTTCATTTTATGAACACAAACTAATTTTAAATAACTTAAGTTCTAAACTGTACTTCTGAACACACTACTTCAGCCTCAACAAGCTGGGTGTGTGTTGATAACAAGAGCTGAATTTGTCTTGACATCTTGTTTGGAATATTTCTAATCAAATATTAACATTAGCACTGCTACATGTCTCTGTTATTTCCTTTATCTTTTCACTTAGTCCCACAAGTCTTCTCTAGATAAGAATAACACTAATGCATTACTTAAGAGGGTTTTTTCATTTTTTTTTTCCTGGAAAGCTTAAATAATATAGAGCCCAGTCAGAACATACTCCTGCAGAAGCAGCATCCTTAAAATGCTCCCAAAAGAGACAGACCCCGTGGAGGCCGACTTCACTGGCTTACGTATTTGTGTGTCAGCATTGATACAGGAAGGACTCAGCACTGACAAATAACTTTAACATATACAGCTAAATCACTGTTTTATTGGGATTATGTGACAAAATTGAAAGTAAAGCAGACCATTTGATGTTGCCATAAATCTTTAATGACTGTTCCATGTTTTTGTGATGTGTCAGACAGTCAAATGCAGGCCTTTCCATATACTAATAAGGAAGCAGAGATGAATCTTGCATTTTAACTGTGGACAAAAAAGAGAAAAAAAATCAGAGTAAAATTTGTGTTTCATGGGCAGGGAGAGGGTTGCAGTACAGATGGAGGCTGTGAAGGTAATAAGGCTGTAGAGCTGTCTGGGAGCCTGTGGCTATAGCCTGAGCCCAAGGTGTGTGTGCTGAGCAGCACAGGGCTGCCTGGGAGGCTGCGTGCCTTCACCACTGCCCTCACCTCCACTGGGAAGCTTGTGTGCGAGATAGGAGAGCAAAACACTTCTTGTGTCCTCAGATTCTCCCTTCGTCCTCATTTGAATCGATGTAGTAGTTAATTATTTACTCTTTGCCCGCCTGCATTTGGCGTGTGCAGTCCTGTCTCTGTTTTCCACGCGGCGCTGCAGCAGCCTCGCGCCCCATCCCATTTCCTCTTGCAGGAGCCCTGCTCAGGGCTCTGCAGGTACCATTTTCTACCTCTTTCAGGAGCACTGCTCAGGGCTCTGCAGGTTCTATTTTCTGCCTCTTGCAGGAGCACTGCTCAGGGCTCTGTGGCATCCTGGAGGTGGAGGTGATAAATCCCACCTAGTGCTGATGGCTGTGCTGCAGTAGGAGCCAGGAGCCTGCAGCTTGGCGTGGTCCGTGTGATTTACAGCTGAAATGTCTCAGATATTTATGCTGACAAGGGAAATGCTCCATGTTTCCTGCTAATGTGCTGGCCCACTTCTCTGGTCTACTAATTCTGGACCTATTTTTCTGTTGGGAGTTGAACTCAGTGATCTTCATGGGCCCCTTCCAATTTGAGGTATTCTGTGATCATTCTCCTTTCCCATTTCTGCCATCTACCCTGTCACTCACAGCTGCCAAGGCTTTTTGCCTCTGCTGCCCAATTTATTTTAGCAGTGAGAGTAACTGGATGACTGTAAGAGTTTGCCAGGAAATAAAATAGATTCTCTAATTAGAAGGATTGGTGCCCTTCTAAAAGTGATGAGATCATTCAACCTCACACGACCACGTATGACTCTGAAGCCACTAAGTGGAATCCTCTGGCCCACATTATGTAGGAAACTGGACTGAGGAATGGATGTGGATCCTCTGAAAACATGTGTTCTCTCCTCAGATGTAATAATTTTTGTTCTCCCTATCTGTTTTTAGAAGCCGCTCATTTCTCCCGCCTTGCATTTTTCCAATTATTTAATTAATGCATTAATCTCAAATACCTCTGTAAAAATATTGATTTGAAACATCTTTCCAGACAAGAACTACTAGAATCAAATTCATAGACTGTAATTATTTTTAAAATTTTTTTTATCATGCTAAAGATGTTTTCTTGCATTGTTCTAGCAACATACAGAAGGAGTGGATTGATTTGATAAGGCAGTGGTTTTCACTAGATATTACTTTATTCTTTCAAAGAGTGCCTGGTAATATGTAACTTTTAAAAATGAAAATATTACATGATATTAACCTTTTAAAGACATTGTTCTAAGAATGACTATGCCACAATAGATGGAGCAAAGCAGGCAAGCATTAGACAAATATTTGATAGTCTTTTCTGCAGTAAATTTTGTTTGTCTTTTAAACTAAGATAAAGAAGACTCTGTGTAAGGCTTGGTTGTGCAGGCACCTTAATCTCCTTTTCTTTCAAATTGCATATTACTAGTAAGTCCCAAATTTTTTATTGGTGGGGTTTTCTGGTGGTTTTTTGTTTGCTTGTTTGTTTGTTTGTTTGTGTTTGCCAATGCTTTAATGGATTCATAAAATACAAATCCTCATTGCAGTTTAACCATCACTCATGTGTACAAAAATCCTTTAATATTACCCTTCCTAGAGGCTAAAACAAGGAGGAAATTACATATTTAAAAACAAAACAAGCCAACAGGATTCGAAATTGCATCAGCCTCCATTTGTTTATGTGAGCATGAAAGAGAAGAGGGGGAGACTTATCCTTTGGGACTGTAAATGGCACCTCCTGCTGCGGTATTAAATTTACCATTTGCAACCTCCTGTGCTTCTCTGAGGGTAGAGGGTGGTGCCTGACTTCTTGGCGCCAGCGAGTCAGCAAAGGTGTCTGATAGCTGCAGACACGAGATGGGGGTGCTTACTTAACCTTGCTCCAGCTCAGCCCCACCGGGGACAGCCAGCTGATGCCCCCCGACCCCACCCAGGAGAGCCAGGAGGCTCCACAAGCAGTTTATGGCTTTAATAATTTACATATCCTCAGTTAATCTCCCTTACCGGCCGCCAGTTTGTTGGGGAATATTCATACTGCTTTGATACATATAAAAATATTTTTATATACTGATCAATTGGCGGGGAGGTAATGGGGTCGTAGGACAGCAGGTGTGACTATTAATATTGTTCTTGAGCTGGATGCTTCTGCAAATATTTCTCAGTACAAAGAAATACAGAGCAAAAAGTGGGTTTTTTTTTTTGCCTTTTTTCTGATGCTGTTTTGCATTTCCATAAGCTTTTAGCCAAACACCTGATATTTTGATCATCAAGACTCTGACCCTACAAGCGTGTGTTTAAGAGGGTTGAAACAGGATTGCTCATGTGAGTAAACTTATTCACAGACATAAATCTTTGCAGGATTGGGGTCCTTAATGATTTAGGACAAAGCACCAGTGGGAAAAAATGTTTATTCTGTTGCACCTGCATGGTGCAGCAGATACTGTGAGAGCACCATTAGCTACTTAACGTACCAGCTAATGACTGGCAGCCTTGAAGGAATGTCTCTGAGTTCTGGGCAGCCTGGTCCATGTGGGTTAACGATTCCAAATGGCTTAAACAGTCTATGGGAACACTGGAGACAGCTTTGCAGCCAAGCAGAGCTTAAATAGCCCCATATCACAACACCATAGACACTGGAATGACATAATGAGAATTGTTGGCTTACCCTTGAATTGATATTAATGCAAGGAGAGGAAAAAAATCTTGTCTAGCACACGAAGGGCTTTTTATCCCTCCTCTAAGCACATAACCCCAGTGAATCTGCATGTGTTCTGGTGGGTTAATAGTGATATATTCCTACTGTCCATCTAACCCTCCTTTGCATAATTATATTCTTTCTCCCAAATGAGAAGAGAAAACCTATGAAATCTATCACCATGTCACCCGCTAGTATGAAACAGTAATCTAGATAAGAGCGTCTGTAAGAAACTGCCACTGTGCCAGATTTTTCTTTAGGGTGTAGCCACAGAAAAATAGGGTGAGAGGAGAAAAGCAAAGGAATAGAAAAGCAAAAGAATAGAAAAAATGATCCTGGAATACATCAGAGATACAGCAGAGAAACAAAGGATAGAAGGAAATACTTAAAAAAATTAAGATCAAGCGCCAAGTCTGGTTTTTACCACAAAGCACCAAGCTGATTTTTCATAAAATAAAAGAAGTCCCTGAATTGAGAAATATGTGTCTCTCTTAGATTGGATTGTGCAGTGAACAGTATCAAGAACTAAGCAATAATAAATCATCAGGCTGTATGTCAGAGTGAGCACTACAAGATAAACCCCTGTTGGAATTGTCATGAAGGTGACCTTATGAGCAACTACAGAAATACTAAAAAATAAAAGGAGGAAAAAAATAATAATAAAAAACCAATCTTTCCCGTTAAAACTCTGAAGCAAATCTATTCATGCTTTGTCTTTCACTACATTTGCTATTTTAATTTGCTGTTTATTAAATGAAATATTGGTCTATCTAGGGAACACTGCATGATAAAATTATTGAAGATGCTGCTGGTGCAAAGCTATTTGTAGCAAATGAAACCCTGCTGTGTGCAATTCAGAACATCATATTGAACAGTCCACATAGCAGTATCCGTGGATAGCTCCTAAGACTTTAGACTTGCCTTGGTTAGCTTGTTTGTTTTTATCCTGTGCTATTGATCTGGGCTTCATCATATGTGTGTGGGGGGAATGGCTTTTCTGATGCCAGGAACATATTTAGAGGCAGGTCAAGTGAATTGAATTGAGGAATAAAATCTGCTGATTCCTAGAAGATGTCAACACATGACAGAAAGAGCCTAGAGAGTGGGAGACCTCTTAAACGGGTATTGACATTGCCCAGAAATTTGCAGCATAAAAGGGGGAAGAGTGTTCTGTCTGAGGAACAAAGCTTGCACTCTCAGCAATGCCTTTGTGAGCTTTGACAAATAACAGGCTACCCTTGCATGTGCTCTGAAAGGTGCAGTCACTGGGAGTTTTTGAACACTGCAGTTAAGGCTAGAGGATAAATAATGCTACAAGTACAGAATATTTTACTCATTACACATGTCAAAACCATAACAAAAAATAAATCCCCACACTGCCAGATAGCACGTTGTTCAGACTGATTCAGTACTCTCTGGACTATGCTGAAAAAGGGATGCAAAAAAGAGAAAGGAAAATAAAGAAAGAACCATTTGGGCTGGTGGGAAGAAGCAGGAATACTGAGCAATACCCTATTTCTCTGCTACAGGTCTCTTGTGTGACCTTGGGCAAATCATTTATCTCCCTGTACCTCGGTCACTCATCTATGATAAAATAGAAGTCGCAGTCACTTCTCCTCTGATAGGGATTTGGATCCCCAGGATAAATGGACAAGCCTGGATAGTACAGTCATCATGGGACACTGTAAAGAGGATATTTCAGATGCCAAAGTGGCTCCCATCCACTCAGGAAAACCTCATCTGGCTCTGTGTGGAGCAACTTTGGGTATTTCTGCATTTGTGCCATGCCTTATCTATAAAGTGGATAAACTGTGTATGGTTTAATTGATCACTGGCTACAGTATTTTAGCATCTCCAGGGCTGCTTAGAGGCTTGATTAATATTTAAAAAGCTCTTTAGGATCTCGAGATGGAAAGCTTTTATTGAAATAGAAAGACCTCATTGCTACCACTGCTTGAAGGTATTGTTTTCAAGGTTTGTTTTGATATAGTCTGCAACTAAAATGTCTTATCAGGAGCCTTGCATCATTGCAGGATAGACTGCAGTCTAAAAACCTTGTACCATGACATTTTTTTCATCCTTATATTCAATAATAAATAGCTACATGACAAAAATGTCCTAATCAGGACAAAACAAGCTTTGTAGTCTTAATAGAGATGCTGTTAAGAGTGAGCTGTTCTTGCACAAATAGGTATTGAATTTATACATTTGGGATCTGAGGGAAACCTATGCTACTGCAGTGTGCTCTGGGCCACATCTGGGGTAACGTGGTATTGTCAAGGACTGATTTAAAACCTCCCATGGATTCCTCTTTTCACCTCTCCAAAAAGCCTTGTTAAATGGGTATCCCAGAGTAGGTTGCATGAATCCTACTGCAGCACTTATTTAGTGGCTTTAAACTGTCGGAGGGCAGGTTTAGAAGAGGTGTCGGGAAGAAATTCTTCTGTGTGAGTGTGGTGAGATCAGGATTCCTTGGGAAGCTATGGCTGCCCCATCCATGAAAGTGTTCAAGGCAAGGTTGGATGGGGCCCTGAGTAGCCTGGTCTAGTGGAAGGTGGCCCTGTCCATGACAGGGGAGTTGCAATGAGATGATCTTTAAGGTCCCTTCCAACCCAAACCATTCTACGATTTTTCAGTGGGTCCACAAGATAAGTCTGTTGTTTGACAGGAACCAAGGGATTTTATGTATTTGTCAAATCCTGCTCATTTTTTCTGAAAGGAAGTGTTCTCACAGGGTTTAAATAAATGACTTAGACAGTGCATTTGTTGCTATAAATCAATGCAACTGTGACTTTGCAGGCTTTACAAATATAGTTAATATATTATGAGATTCTTCTGTTCAAACAGTAAATGAGTGACAATTTTTGTAAGTGAAATGCCCTTTTCTTCAGTCCAGCTGCATAATAGACATAACTTTTGCTGGGTTTCTTCCTCACTTGCTACTGATTTAATTTCTAATAAATACTGTCAGGATAGGGTTTTTCGTTTTAGCTTAGTGAAATAGGTTCTCTTCAAGACCAACTCATTTAGCACTGGACCCTCAGAAAATGAATAGAACAGAACAACTGATTTAGATTTATTGTAGCTAAATACAGAGACCTTGGGTGTGGAGAACCAATGCATCAAGGTTATGGCAACAAAATGGTACATCAGGAAACCAGTCCCAGAGTCTTCTGAAAAAACATCATAATCTGATCCTGGTGAGTGATCTGAGTTTGAAAAGCCAAAGGCCCTTTTTGTTATATATTGGCTATCTACAGGTTTAGCCTTGTGCAAGGATGGCAAGCAAATTTCTCCCTGGCTTGTACACCTGTATTCCTTCCCCATGGAGACTGTAACACACAGAAGGTGAGGGACAGCATTTGCCATCTGGTTTGCATTGAGTCAGGAGGTCATTGAAACTTTGAATGGCACTGAAGAGCTTGGAAGGGCTCCCAGGTCCCACAGTTTGTGCATAGCCATATATGTACAAGCATTGATCCTGTCCATTTTTGTCATGATCTCATTGATAATGTAGCTGGAATTGCTCACTCAATCTGAAATTCCAATGGAAAAACACATTTTCCCGTTCAGGAAGGCAGAAGTTTGCAAGCATCCATGAGAGGCTGGGAAAGACCACTAATGTATTTCATAAATATCTGCACAGTCATCTTTCCACTGCTGGGTAGAGATAACTCTTGCACGTGTGTGTGTGTGTGTTTCTCTTGCCTACAGAACATCTGGCTGAGATGCAGCTGTGCAGCTCAGAGCAACTGGGGTGCCTGAGATGGGCTCAGCCCACCCCTCAGCCTATCCTGTCACTGCTGGCAGCTTTCTGTCAAGCCTCTTCTCAAGGGTCTCTATGCAGGGGAAACTCAGAGCCTGCCCTAAGGACCATATTCCAGTGCTGCATTGTCCTTTTCTCTAGTGTGTGTTTTTCCTTGGTCTAACTTGACTCCTGCTTGCTGCATTAGCTGTGTACGTCTTGTTCTCTTCTCAAGGACACTGGGCATAAATGGAACTTTTCCTCTATGCATGGTTTATCAGCTTATTTATTTATTTACACAGGAATGTTTATCAAGTGGTTGCACCCCTTCTCAGGTACCTCTTCTATAGAAACAATCAGAATTCTTTCTATCTTTTCTAACTGGTCACATTTCTGAGTTTGCTCTCTGCCATAGTGGCCCAGTGAGCTCTGCTATGGATTCCTGTCTGCATCTTTCTGAAGCAGATGGTGACAGTATAGCAAAGAGAGCAGAATCATTGTGGGATGGTCTTTACAGGCCTGACTCTCTATGTTCCTGTGCCATGACTGCCTTTTGTGAAACAGCAGATTACTATGCATTTTCAACTCAAATAATTTGAAATCCTAACTAATTTTTTTTTTCAGTTAGGATTTAAGTTCTTAACTACTTAGTGATTTTACACTGTATGCATTTACAGTAATTCACAGGTACCATATCTCAAATTATTTACCCCATTTTTTCTGAACATTTTTCCAGGTTGCCACAATCACTATGAAATCTGTTTTGGTTTTCTTGATAAACTGTCAGTCTTTCCAAGTTTCTTGTCATTTAAGGTGACAGCAACATGTCCTGTGATTGTGCCATTACAGAAAGCATTGAGCCTAGCAACATTTAGGACAAATCCTTTGCAGAAACCATGTCATGATCTTGCCTAAGCATGGAAAAATGACAAAGGTAATTTCTCTTTGAGCATGATAATCCAAAGAGTTGTGTACCTTACCTGCAGCGGTTTAATTCATACCTTTGTTAGGCTATCATGTAAGATCACATGGCAAATGTTATTAGATTCAAGGTACAATATTAACTGTTCCTCCCTTATCCACAGAGCCTATTATCTCATTAACGAATAAATGATGGTTTCTTGGCAAGATGACTTCCTGACAAAATCTTTGTTGGGTGTAACCCATTTCCTTATTATCTTGCAGGCACTTATAATATGTTTGATTATTTAATTTGAGAACTTTTCCAGGAAATGAAGCTAATTAATAATATTCCAACTCATTTTTAAAGAATGGAAAATATAATAAAAACCGAATCCTTTCTTCTACTACAAGTCTCCCATCAATTTCCAAGGCTAACCTTCAATGTGAGGTCTCATCTCTTAGAGATCTGAGCTCTAGGATCACTTCTAACACAGGTTTGAGCACTGTAGGATAACAGGAGACCTGAATTTGGAAACTCTTAACTTACCAGAAACCAAATCTGATTGATATGATGTAAGATTGTATGGCTATCCCACTTTTAAAAATATTCATGAGCTCTTGAGTATAACTGGCAGTCAGGCCAGCTGGAAGAGCTTTGCCAGGCTGGTAAGCCTTTCTAATTCTCCTCCATTCCCTTCTTCATAGAAGTAATCAAAGTTATTCCCTTGTTTCATCCTGGGTGACAGGTTGCTAGTGGTGTCTACTAACTTGGTAGATCAAGGAAGAATTATTATCTAGCAATACTTCAAAGCTACTACACAGATCAAAAATCTCTTTGCCTTTACTAGGGAAAGGGAGGGAGCTGACCGCATAACAGATTTTCCAGGCTTCATGTTTTCCCTGTCACCCTAATTTTTTCAGCCTTCTCTTCTGTTTCACAGTTTCATGTTCCGGGTTCTTTCTCATGCTCTGGTCTGTAAACACTGGCCAATGTTACTGTATAGTTTCAAGATAGTTTACATTCTTTGTCTTAGAGATATGGACAGCCGATGGACAGTTGTCCTGACCAATGGGATGGGGAGAGGTGTTAACCTTCTCCCTCAATCCCTAGCCATTTTAGAGATACTATGTATTGCAGTCAGACTTTCAAATAAGGTAGAGTTTTAGTTCATGCCTTCTGATCAAAGTGTGAGAGTGTGTGTGTGTGTGTGTGACAGACTGCGTCATTTCCCCATGACACACATGCAGGAAAGGCACTGTGCTGGGCACAGATCCTTCTGGAAACTGCATCACTGTGGCACTGCTGGAGCCAGACTCTGAGCTTTAGGAGCTGAATACAGTGGGTTTGGCATCCTTACTCATGTCTGACTTTACTGCTATCAGAAACTTACTTTTTTTCTGCTAACTTTTTTTCAGTGAACTTTATCTCCAGAAAAACAATGCAGGGACCTGTTTTGCATTGGATGCTGCTAACAAGACTTTCTCTGTATTTTAATAACTTTCTTCTGCTATCTCTCTGCCAATAACTGAGCATCTTCTGATCTATTTCTATTCACTTGGTATAAACATAGTAATGATGTCCATGTATCTTCTCAGTCAAGAGCATTATATACCTTTTACATACACAGAAAACAAATTTTCCAGAAAGGCAGTGATAAGGGTCGTTTTGTGCTGTATGCTATTTAATCTTCCCCATGTCAGCTCTGACCCTTGCTGAGGAATTGAAAAGATGTAAAACAGCAAAAAGTAATTTACCTTCCATTGTTTAGTCCATTCAGCTTTCGGAATCAGATCTAAATGGTTTGCATTAATTACTGTGAAACCTCATGAGGTTTGGAGATCTATCTTTATGGGGTTGCAAAAGATAGAGGCTGCCTCAGCAGAATAAAAGTAGAGTTTTTTTAATTATTTGCCTTTTGGTTACAAACCTTTTCTATTCAAATATTATAAGTAAAACTTTTTTTTTTTTTCCCAATACACAAAAAATTGTTTGAAGTTGCCATAGAGAAGAAAAGAAAAGTGTATTTGAAGCTGCAGCCTACTCTGGGGAACTTTATGAGGGTTAGTGGTAAAAATTTGGAATTTCTGTCTATGTATCTGCACAGAGTAATTTTTATTGCGAGAGAAGTCATGGACTGAACACTGATTTCTGTTTCTAAGCAATATGCAATGTGTTTACACACAGCTCCATATTTTGGGAAAGTTTTCTGAAGACTAATAAAATTGGCAAGCAGTTCAGCATCGGCAAAGTGATTACATTTTAAATGAAATGGACTTTCAGTGACGTACTGCTCAAAGTTAGTGGAGACAACTGGCAAATTGAGGGTGGGAGAAGATCAATACATAGAATCTACAGAACTTTGAATCTGTTATCCGAATTATTGATTGAGTGGAGAATTAAAGCAGAGATGCAGTGAGTTTAATTCTGCTGTGTGACAGGTGGAAAATGGGTACATTAATTAGGGAGCCCCAGCAGGAACGTTCTCAGCAGGACTTGTGGTTGCTCCAGGGAATCCTGTAGTAATTCTGCCTCATTTTGTGTTGTGTTTGATGATGTCATTCTTGAGTCTCATTTTTCTGTGCACTGCACTTTTTAATCTTTAAACATTCTGTCTTGCAGAGCCAGACAATGATTGTGTATAGTGGACATAAGCAGAGAATCTGGGCAGAACATGTCTGGATGTTTTAGGATGGTTCTGTCAGATTTCATTTTCCAAAAATTATGTATTTTGATAAAAGCAAATTGTTACCATTTGCTGTGCTTAACAAGCAACAGGCAATCTCCTCTGTAAGCCCCTTTTATTGCATTTCAGAGTTGTCAGGCTTTCCTTCTTACATGGCAATTCACTTTGCGTTCACTTATAAAACCTTTGCCACCCTCTTGATTTATTGCCTTCTTAATCTGAAATAAATATAACAACTTAAAATAGCCTGTTACTTTTTGGGTAAGGCAAAATATAGCAGATTGCGTGAATGACTACAGGACTCAGGAATGGGAAGTGACAGAACAAGTGCAGCCCATTACCCAAATGTTTCTCAAAGATCCATGCACTATATTGTGATTTCTCTCCTCCCTGGCACGGATTATCCAGAGGTTCTGACATGAAGTGTACCCTCTAGGCCTATGGCAAATGCTGTGGCTCTTCATGGAAGACAGAAGTACTCTGTCCAGCACCAATTCCCAGTGGTTGCCAACAGATCAGAGCCAAGCTGCTAAGGCAGCTCTGACTTAGGGAGAATTTGGTCCTAACTGTGACAAGAAATGCAAACAAAAATGAAAATTAACACCTAACGCTGTCATGTCATACAAAACTGTCAGAACCAATTCCAAACCCACCAGACTTTACACTCATTTGGACTATTTTGAGCATTTTTTGGACATTTTTCCCTTGACTTGGGAAGGGAATTCTTGGTTTCAGTCAGTAAGATTGGTGTCCCATTTAGGAGACGGGGAGGGGTAAACATAGAGACCTTTGAATTACTCCCCTGATTTATTTCCGTCTCACCTTTGCAGGAAGTAACATTGCTTCAATTTTTCATCATGGTGTTCGAAACATTAAAGTCTTAAAGTAGGCATTTAGTTCCATATTTTCAAAACGTTTACTCACAGAGGACTGGGGATTCATGTTTGCTGCCTGAATAATGAGGTGCCTTTCATGAGCTGCAACAACGCAGAGGCTGAAAATTCCCTGCCATTCTCAGTGCAGCTCTCTGGTGAGGTGTCCCAGTGTTCATGACTAATGGGAGTACTTTGTATTTGATACAGGAAGAGTGGGCTGCCCACATCCGGAGGTGCTTTCACCATCTGCAGCTCCAGCCTGGCTGCTCTGAAGCTGTGAATGCCGTGGCAGCTGCTGCTCAGACCTTGTCTCTTAAGGTGCAAGGGCTCCTTTGTGCAGAACAAGTTTTCCGAAGGGTACAGACCTATGCTTTAATTTTCAACTTGTCCTAGAGTCACACACTTTGGAAATGCTATGGCTACAGTTTGTGGGTTTGAGCTGAGCAATCCACACTGGGGCTGCTCCAAGCAGTCTCCACACACTGGGGCTGCTGCAAGGTTGGGATGTTCACAGGGCTTCCAGCTCTAGCACAGCCTTCCGGAGCATCCAGGTGCCCTCCTGCAGCACCATCTGAAACAGGGAGTATGAAAACTCTGCTTAGGAAGGCAGCCTCATGAGGTGTGTAACCTGCAGCTTGGGGCCTGGAGTCCTTTGAGATGCTCCCAGCCTGCAGTTGCAGAGCAGCTTTTTCAGCTTTTTCATAATTATCAGGCCACCTTGAATTTCGCTTGGGGGACAAGTGAAGTGAGCCCAGGAAACCTTTCCCAAAGCAGAGGGCTAGGAACACACCGAGTAGAATGAGATAGAACAGGACCAAGGGCCAGTCTTTTCCCTTTCATGTTGCTGGTTCCTATGGTTGTTTCCCAGTCCATCTGAGAAATGTCCTGTTCCAGTCCTTTCAAAATGCAATTTTTTTGAAAGTCTCAAATCTTCATTTCAATCCAATTTGGAGAAAAACCTTTAAAGATTTTTTTTTTTTTTGCCAAGTTCCCTTTCTTTATATTGGTTAGCTCTATTAATTGTAGCAAATGATCCATAGCACTGCAGTATACCCAGGTAGGTGCCATATGCTGTCTAAAAGGAAACCACCCTGATGTGTCTCTATTATTTCAAGTTCATAAATAATGTGCTCCTACAGACCTGTAATAGGTGCAGAAGATCTTTAACGAAAGCTTTATGAAGTGTGGCTGTAAGCATCAAATGCTGGGTGAAGAGAATAACTGTTTCCAGGTTTTAATGCAAACCTTTGAAAGACAGCCACAAATAAAATTTATAACAGCAATGTCTCTAAATAGAAAAAAAGAAAGGAAGAAACAGTTCTGCAAGTAAGGAGAGGAGAATGATTGGTACTAAGTCCTGTTATTAATATTAGTCTTGTTCATTCAGACTAATATATTCCTAGCAATCCCTGCTGACTTGTACAACATAGGCTGATATTTATTGCATTAAAATGGTAAAGATGCTTTAACTGATCACAAATGAGCATGAATGATCATCTGAGCACACACAGGACAATGACATTCCATCAGCAAAGTACAGCAAAAGTCAACAACAAAGTCACAGTTACTTCAACTTCCAAGGCTTTTCTTATATGGCTATGGTAGTAGGCCAAGGACATGTTTTCAAATGTATTTCAGTAAAAAGTATTAATTAATTTTGAAAAAAGGCTTATGCCTCCAGTATTGCCATCAGAGTGCTGTGATTTTGTCATGCATGCTACAATGTTGTCCTACAAAATGTCAGTATTTCTGTGTCCAATTAGTTGATGTGGTATTGTGGTGGGAGTAGTGAACTTACCCGTTTTGTTTTAAATGTTTTGGTTGAAAAGTTACTGTTTCTTTGGAACAGAGTTTTTTTTTCTCTGTTTTGTATTTTTTGTGAATCAGTTCTGTATGTGAATCACTTTAGGAAGACAGTAAAATTGAATTACATTACATGTGACACAAGTACAAAGGTTCAAATCAGATTTTTCTTAAACATTGCATTTATGATTATGTTCATGATTATACAGTCTTTTAATAAAATGAAATGACAGGGACATGACATACTCGAAGCAGAGGTCAGATAATAAATTCACACATCAGACTGTTTTCTCTTGCAGCTTTCTAAAATTCTTCTGAGTCTGGTATGTCTCTCTAATTCAGTGTAACCTGTACATTAGTGAAATGGTATTCATTATGTCTGAATTCTTGTATCCTGTCACAGAGGTTATTTTCCAGACTATATGCATTATACAATATGTATTTAGCCATGTGTGTCTCCATTCATAATCTGTGGATTGATGCTTCTTTATGATATATGTGGATGAACCTCAGGACATGTGATAGACACTCAAATTTTGCTTATCAATTATCCAGAGTATTTAATACAGTTTTTATCATGTGGTCAGTTGAAGAAACTTCTCCTGAGGATTAGGAAAGACCAAGTAGAAAATTGGCAGGAATCAATTCAAAAGGTCTGTGGCTGAAAAATTAAGGGAAGGTGTCAAAGAACAATGGGTCCAACTTTATTCTACAGTTTAGAGTATCTAGAGAGCCCCTTACTTAAAGAGGAGGGTAATTGAATCTTCAGGTTGCCAACAAAGGACAACACCAAATCCAAGTCCAAACAGAAGTCTGCTTGTCACAGTGGACAATTAGGGGCATCATGAACAGGGCCCCAAGGCACTATTGTATTAGGCATGATATATAAATAATAAGGTCATGTATTGCAGACAAAGTTATTAGATAGGCTTTTATCAGGAGAAAAAAATTGCTTCCTTCAAGTGATGTGACTATAGGAAGTAGAGAGCTCAGGTAGTCATTGGTCATCAGTTCTGCTCTGAATATTGAAAATATAAATAAATAATTTTATGAGAAATTGTGGGTCAGTGCAATTTTGAGATCACTATTAAAAGTGGTCTACTGTGTAGTTTGGTGATGATTACAGTTCAAATAGGAAAAATAAAACATGCAAACATCTGAAGAACTAAAGTACGCAAAGAATTCACTGACTTTTGACCTTCTTTCTTCTGTGGATGAATACTTTCACTCGCATTTGAAAACTTACCAGCGTAGCCTGCTCTATGATTAGCAAGGCATTCTACCGTCAGGGAACTGGCAGCTTTCAGCCTCTAAACAAGGGCTTGTAACAACAGAGTAAGTGCACATGCTCATGCTGTTTTGATGGTACTTCTATTTTTTTTGTGGTGTGTATTGTATCAGTCTCTTTTGTCCTTGTCTTACTAATATCATCCTGGTAGTGTCTGTACATTTCTGCAATTGCCTATCCATGCTTAGTCTCTTTATGGTGGTTAAAATCCTTGCAGAACCCTATTCATAATAACCCACTTGGGCTGTTCTTGATGGGTACATCAAGGTCTTCTGTTCTTCTACCACATTTTTTGCTTTTTTATTACCTTGGATGAGATTCATAGAAAAACTTTTAAAGGCATTTCTTTGCCTGTGTTAAAACTCAATGAAATATTCCCTTCTGGTCCATTGACCATGTTGCTATGAGTGGTCACAATGCCACCAATGAGTATTGAAACCTTTATCTCTAATGCTTCAGCATTAAACTTTCTCTGTGTGGAAAGGTACCGTCTTCCTTTCTTCTAACTGTTCACCAGCCATTAAATTTTCTAATACATTAGGCACAGCTTGGGAAAGGTTTGGACTCCCTCCTTCTCTTGTTCTGTTGCTGTATATTAATTTCATAATGTTCTCTGCAGAAATCATGACCTAAATGCACTTTACTCAAACCACGGCTTGCTTGTACCCTCCTATGTATGAATTGAGTTTTTTTCCCATGCCAGCACTGAATCTTCTGCTTCCTTCTCTCCATTTATTTGTTTGGTTTTGCTCTCTTTCAGTTATATGTAATTTTCAGAAGATTATTAATTTAAATATAAGTGCAAAAATAACACCACCAGTATGCTACAGGAGCTTAGGCTGAAAAGAAACTTTCTCATAAGACATAAACTTTTTTAAACTTTTTTTTCAAATATTTTTAGTTGGGATGGTGCCTTTAAAGTGGTTTCAGTTTTAATTCCTATGACTCTCTGCAACTGATTCTACCTGCAGATAATAACATGAATCAGAGTATTCTCTAGGACAATTGATAATCACTATTTTCCCTCTTGCAAAGATGTGCGCCTCAACCTTGTAAGGCCTAAATTAAAGTAAAGATGTTTGCTGATAGACACGTGGGGCCAAGCACTCCTGGTGGACACCTGGTCCATAATATAATTAACAAAACTACAAGTGTACCAATATAAGCCAAGATTGTATTAGAAGTTTAAGTTATTAAAATACAAAAAATAAATCTAAAAAGTCATGGACTTAGCTGGAATTACAAATGGTACAGTGCAGGTACAGCTTTCTACCCTAGACCTGGCCTGAGGGAAAATGGAGGCTTCGTCACTGGTTGTAGGTAATTGCATTGAGGGGAGAAATGACTCTTCGTATCTCTCAAAAATCTGATCAGGAGCTCCCTATGTCTCCTCCTTGGTCCTGTCCCTGTCAGATCAATCCTGTCCTACCTCTCCTTCGAACTTTTTGCCTCCTTCATTTTCACCCAAATGAATGAAGAATAAATTGTCCAATAAAGGAATAAATGGAATGGAATTTGTTATAAAAATTGCCCAAAGACATACCATGGTTACACTTTCTTCATTCCACACCTGCAAATCCTCATTGTCTTTGGTGATGCCGAGGAAGGACTGAATCAGACCCTGCTGTTTAATACTTACCGTTTTCAGCATTTTCTTCCTTTTTGGTTATGTAGAGAACTCAACTGGAAATCTCTGTGCAGCTTAGTCGTTCTTGAAATTGTAGTGATATCACAGTTAGCTTCTTCATGTTTTTTGTTGTGTACGTCCTATCAAATCCTGTCAGGGAGTCTGAAATATCTGTTCCCAGCCTCCTTCCTCAGCACCAGAAAGCCAACATCAGTTAGGTTTCCAGGGATAAAAAAGTAACTTAGAGACCTGTCCTCATCCAGTTCTGTTCTGCTGCAGACCCCATGATCATGGGCAAATAAATTGGACACTTACTGACATTTCTCATCTCCAAGGGGTACAGGTCTGTTAAAGATGCTTTGAGTCTATGGGATGGCAAAAGTATAAGGTGCAGTGAAGATATGAGTTTCAAGGGGTATTATGAAGGGGAAAAAAACCATTATCAGAGCTTTGCAGTGCATCTGCAGTCAGCAAGAAACAGTTAATATGTTTCCTGAATCCTGACATGATGAACTTTAAACTTTTATCTTTGGACAACAACATATCCAGTTTTTTCTTCTTTTTCCCCTATCACTTTAGGTTTATGACAGTGAGTGGGTGAAAATAAAAAAAACCTACAGAGATTATGAGGAAAAATAAACAATGCTTGGTAATTTCTTGTATTAATGTTTCTGTTACAGGCATGACTTTTCTTGTGTACAGGATTTTTAAAAAAAGCAGAAGTCACAACATGTACTAAGCATCCATGCAATTAAAGAGTATTCTGTGCAATGAGATAGACTTTTCTTTGTGATATTTTTATATAGCTGGAGTTAATGCTGAATATAATCTACATCCAATCAATGGTATTGTGCATCATCAGATGAAAAACATATTCAACATAACTGCTGTTAGTTCCTGTTTAAAGCACTAATCAGAGTCTATGCCAACACGCAATCACATTGCAGAATAAATTGTTATGATATAAAATATGTGGAATAGATAGTAAGACATACTAAAAGACTGCTTTCCATCTCCAGAAATAATTGCTGAGAGGTTTCCTTGGAAATGCCTCAAACCACATGACCAAATGACTACAACAGCTATTACAGTCCAGAGTGCAGGGTAAGAACCTGTCCAGCTCAGGAGCAAAAAAATACTGGGAGGGAGAAGGTGCCCAAGAGGTCGGTCCCACCTAATTCCTCTCTGAGCAGAGTCCACCATAATGTTCACCATAATTGTACCTCAATACATTTAAGGGAGACTAAAGGATGCAGAGATTCCCAGCTGAGTTGTCTGCAAGTACCTAAACATCTGGACCAGAAGAACATTTTCAGTGATGTTAATGCTTATTTGTGCTCTTAGGCACCTCCTTGATTGTGAATGGTTTATCCCAAGAAATCTATGTCATCAGAAAAGACCCTTTTGATGCACAACCCTCTCCTTGCTTCACTCTCATTCTGCACAGAAATGTCTCGGTGGTGAGTCAGGCAGCCACCCCTGGCTGAGTGCAGTGTTCCAAGTCTCTCCCCCTCACCCCCAACCAGAGCTAAGCTGCACAGCAGCCTTTTAATGGCATTTGGTTCCTCCAGTCCAAGTTCTGAATTGTCCATCCAGGTGTACAAGGATCCCACTGTCCTCACATGTGCTCTTCTCATTAAAGGCATGCCAGTCTCAAAAGATTCTCTTTGCCATACAGCACAGCTTCTTTGAGGTGGGGGGATCAGCACATCTCTGTTAGCCTGGCTCTTTTTTGGGCTGAAATAGTAGCCAAGCTGACAAACTGGAGAAGGCAGTAATGTGTGGCAGGGGGTGTGGAGGGCCTGTGAATAAAGCCAGGTAGGTGTGCAGCCAGCTGGGGATGCACCTTGTTGTATGGACCAGGAAATGGAATGGTGTGCAGCTCCTGTGGCACTACTGTGGGAAGAGAGGTTTCATTCTAGTGCACAGCTTTGTGAGAGCCAGTGACAGCTGTGGGACCAGGAGGTGATTTACAAAAAAGCTGAGTTGATTTTATGTGTTTCTAATCTGTTCCCTTTCTCTTGTGCCTCGCCTAAATCTCCACTGCTCCAAGAGCTCATTCTGGGTGAGACCTTTGTAAGAACCCAGAAGGCATTAAGCCTGGCAGGCAGACAAGACAATGAGTGTCACAAACTCTTTCTTAAGGCCCGACTGTTCATATATGCAAACATCTGCGTCCTGCATTTGAAGGGTCTGTGAATGATACTGCTAAATAGAACTATTATGTGGCAATTCTTTAAAAGAGATTAAAAGAGGCAATTTTCCTCTTTACTGTTGCTGTTACCTAATTGCCAGGGCCTCGCTGCTCGGTGGGTCACAGGGCGGGTCTCTGCTGAGTTGCCCTGCCTCAGGCCTGTGGTTCTGGAGCCAGGTACCACTGTCAGGTATGTGATTTCTCCCCAGTGTCCATTCCATCCAAGAGGCTGGAGGGCCTTAAGGCCAGCCCTGCAGGTGACCTGGTAAGTCATAATGTGTCCTAGGACTGTTGTCCCCTAGCATGCAGAGGATCTTTCCCTCACTGTCCTCTTGTCCTTTCCTATCACGTTCTGGTTGGCTCAGCTCTACGAAATTGGAGATGTATGGATCTGTCTTGCTTTTCCCAGAAAGTCTCTGCACTGCTTTAGAGAGAGCTATCAAGCATGTCCAGTGACTGTCACTCTCCCTTGTCTGCTAGAGCCTCTGGACCCATCTAATTAAGATGCTGCGCTTTGCTCTTGGTGTGTGTGCACACAGAGCACTCAACACAAAAGAAATCTGTCTCCCCTTCACTGCCTCTCTCCTGTTTGGACAAAATGAAAATCAAACTCTGCAGTACAAACACGAGGGTTACAAAAGTGTTTCTGGCTTCTTTGGATGTTGTTACTATGGAACATATAGACCGAAACCAGAATTATGATTTAAACACTCCCCCCACCATGAATCTGCTATTGCACAGTTTTTAATAAAATAATTTGCAGCCGCTCCCAATCAGTTGTGTCAGCAGATTTAGTTCATCTTTGAGGCCCAGCAGGGATGACAGTCTATTTGTTATTAGAGTAATAAATAAACAAGGAACTTGTCAGAGGCAAAACTGCTATGTGTGCCTTTGTAAGATAAATGCTGCCTTTGAATAGACAAATATTTACGGTTTTACAGAACAAAATTGTCATCCTAGCTGAAGGCCTTGTATTATGAAATTAAAGAAGAAAAAGATTATGATTTCTAGATCTTTCCAGTGAAGGCAAAGATAGCTCTCCCTAATGAAAATGGATCAATAGATTTCATGATAATGAGCAGGCCACTTTAGTAAAGCTATAGCCCTGTACCCCTGAGTCTTTCTACAGAGAAATTTATGTTGGGTATTCATATCAGCATGCTCTTGGTATAGCAAATATAAACATTTTTTAACATCACCTTCCATTTCATGTCCCTGAAACCGCACTACATATGTTTTCTGAGGCTTTTTGCAGGAGGTTTTCTGAAACGCTTTAGAGGAATTAGGAGAAAGGATTTACTGAAAATCAATGTGATTCCTGCTTCGAGTGCTGTAGAGCCTTTGAAAATCTTCAGAGGAGAATGCAGGAGGCTGGTTTGTTTATTCCAGCCTAGTCTATATGAAGCTGAATGTTTGGGGAATTACTGTATTATATACAGAACTGGAAAGAAATGTTAAGTTTAAAGTTTATTATACAGCAAGTGATCTTCTATATGACTATTCTTCCGTGGTGGTAAACCAGTCACTGCATCAACAGACAGAAAGAAATACGGAGTTGAGGGGTCAAAACAAGATTGGCAAGGCTCTTAAGAATGAAAAGATGTGAAGCGTGAAAGCAAAAGGATGCCAGCTGTTATCAACTTTTAGGAGTTAAAGTTCCTGCATTTCATTAAAAATCAGGGAGGAAATAAAAGATTCATCAAAGTGAAGTGAAAATTCTGCTTCTCCTAAAAGAATTTCCAGGAGTTCTCAGAAACTCCCAAGATGAGTTAACACCTCTCAGACCAGGCATTACTGTACATTTAATTCAGTCTTAGACAGAACATGTTATGTGCAGGCTGCTCCTTGTGGTGTTCAGATCCATCACTATGTTTATTTGCTTCCGTAAAACGTATCAACCGTGGGCAGAGGCATTGAAATTTGGACAGTTCCAATATGAATTGTTGCCACAGCTCCCAATTCCTTGATACAAATGCATGATTTTGTTGGAAGCAGGAGTTTAAATGAAAAATGACACGGCTTGTCATGAATGGTGCTGCTTTTTTGGGGTGGTGTGTGTTAGACAGGAGGTGCTGAGGAATGAAGTGATACCAGTGTTATCTGTCCTTGTGTTTTGATATAAGGAATCTCTAACTCTTTCCAGCAAGCTCCTTTAGAAAATTATGATTCTCTTAACTTATGCTACCCCTTATGATCTTCATGCTATAATTATATATTTAAAAAAGTGTTCAGAGGGAAATCACAGCTGGGGGTTGGCTTTAAGTTACTTTGTGAGCTGCATCAAATCTCATTTGGAAGCAGGTAAGGCTTACTGAGGACTCCCTCAGAGTTTCTCTTCAGGCAAAACTTTGATTCCTGTCCTGTGTTGTTACAGTGTGAAGACAGCCTAAATGTAAGTCCAGTGCTGCTCTCACTTGCCTTAATTTGTCAGTATGACTATCACATTTACCTTGTTTATAAGCATGTAACTGAAATGAGAATTGTTCCTTTTGCATTTCACAGGAACTAAAATGCAGAACTTACTGCTATTACTTTAGTAGTATTTTTATAAGCTGGATCCATCTTTTCATGCTGTCATTATAACAGAGTTTATTATGATCTGCAAGCTAAATAGCCTAAGAAGCAATAAGAAGCAAATTAAAAACCCCAGAGCGGTATGATTTCATTCTTCTTCACTGTGATCTAACCGTAATGTAAAGCTTGCTTTTTTTTTAAGGGGAAATAAAATTTGCTCTTCTGTCACCTCGTTTCTCTTTTAAGAGACTACCTCATTGCCCAATTCACCAAAAATAATTTCCTAAGCCCATTCTTTGTGCTGTATCCTGATGTACACACAATTTGCTGAGATCATATTTTCTGACTGTCATCCAGCAAGCCACACTACAACTGTGCTTGTGCCCCACATGGGACACAGAGAAGCAAGATTAACCACCATCTAATTTCTACTTTTGTCATAAATGTTGCCTATAACACATGGTAGACAAAGTGTGCTCTCTGAGGAGCTTGACACAGCCACTGTCTGGCAGTCTGGGTGGTAGAGAATATATTATTTATCATACTCAATGGGATGAGGCGGGCACTGAAGCTACTTATTGGAGCAGCTGTGAACCCCCAATCTCCTTAATTTTCAAAACAGGTAATTAACTGGAAAGTCATTTATAATAACTACTGACATCTCCAGAAACCACAGAATGGGTTGTTAACTTTGCAGCTTTATTGTACTGATATTTTGTTGACAGTTCTGCACTGAAGTCTGTCAGGAAACTGCATATTCTTTATACTGAAGGAGAAATATATCTGAACATTTCTGACATGTCAATATTAGCCTTGGACCCACCAGAAGAAATGGTTGGAAGCTGGGTGTTTTGGATGTTCTTGGCTGTGCTTATTTTTTAACCAGTGTGTGGAAAAATGACCAGGATCTGAGCAACTAGCGTTTCATGTAGTAAGAATTTTTCCACTTGCTCTACTCCAATGTTGAATTGAATCCTAAAATAAAAATATGCATTTGTGTAAAGGCTTACATGCTGGGAAGGGCAGAGGACCAGCGGGCATAAGGCTGCTGCAAACAAAAATCTGCTCTGCTTCGTTCCAGCTTAAGTAAAGGGCCAAGGTCCAGGACACTGTGAAGAATGAATTGGTTCTAACAGGGCTGTCATTCCAGATAAGCAATCAGATATTTAAAGTGGTAATGTGGAGAATCATCTTATGAGTCCGTGTATCAAAACTGACTGGTAAATGGAGTCAGTTGTGGCATCCAGGTGCAGAGATAAGGCTCTGGCAAATGCATTAGACAGATGAGAGGCATCAGATCGGTGTCCTTACTTTATACTCTGCTTGACTGTGATAAAAACTTCCATCTTCAGATGACTATCAGGGAGACTTAGGCTGAATTTTCTGCTCTTCTCAGGAAGGTTGCTCAGGGTGAAAGACATCTGATTTAAGCAAATGTTTCTGTTGAACATTTCTGAGCTGTGAGGTGTCTTTATTTTACTGTTTGATTCCAGTGAACAGAAAGCAGAATTCAGCAGAAACCTGGTCTTTGCTAACCGAGTATCATTTGTCAAAATATACTTGATATTAGCAAGCAAACCCCCGAATATGTGGCAGTAAGCAGCAATGTATGCTATCTATCAGGAGATGTTTTTCTTCTAAACTTGGCAGCATTGTTCTGGTGTTTAGGTTTTTCTTAGAAAACTCCTGTCTATGGCTGTTAGAAAACAAGAGAAGTTCCTTGTAACCTCACAAACCACAGATTTGTGACGCCTCTGGTAATAACAGCAGCTTGTCGGTAAGAGTGATAAGATAAACCAGGACTGTGCAGAAATTTAAAAAACTCGCAGCAATGCGTAATTCTGCATCCATTGAAACGTGTCCTGGGAACAGGGTTAGGCCAAAGGGGATTACTTGGGACAATTCATCCCATTGCAGAGGGCATACATATGAGCACACATGTTGAGGTGGTGTTTTGTGAGCAGTATTCTCCAAATGCTGTTTTGGGGGTCTTAATTTAAAGACATTCGAAGCTGAAAAAGAGAAACTGAAACAGTAAGTCAGGAAAAAGAAAATAAATGGTTTTCATTAAAAATCTATCTGACAAGTTGAAGCTTTGAGGCAGATTCTCCTGCCGACTTTCCTCATTCTTAACACACAATAAGTGCTGTTTCCCAGGATCTCTGACTCATTTGTGAGGGCTGTGAACATGGAGTGGACAACAGATTTCGACTCTGAGATTTTATTTACTGAGTGAAAATTTGTTTCTGTGTTTCTAAGTTTGTCTAATCTAATTGGGTTTTGTCTATTGTAGCGGGAACCACATCTTCCTTCTTTGCTGAACATAAAATTAGCTTTCATTGGCGATTTGGGTTTGTTTGTATCTATATAAGCCTTTTCTCAAAATGAGTTTGTTCTCTCTAAAGCAAATATCACTCTCATATTTTGGAGGTGCAGAAAATTTGTAATCTTGTTTCTTCATTTTCCTTATTATGTTGTGTTAATTTATGTATACATTAACATGTATTTGCATGATTTATTCATTTAAAGCTGTACATGTTTATTTGAAAAGGAACTCAAAGAACTTTATCATAAAAATGCTAAATTCAACACCATTGACAGAGTGTGTGTTTTTGGACTTTAGCCACGAAAGTAAAACATGGGTCTATCATTTCATTTGATTAAAAAAACTTTCTGAAGAGGGATTTTCCATTATTTTAGTTACTGAGGGTGAAATTGTGCAAGAAATATGAGGATTGAGGAGAAAGAGTTGGGTTCAAAGGCTCCGCTGCATAAGACATTGTCTGGAGTATTTTCCTCTGGTCCTTGTGTAAGTCTGGCAGATTTAGGGGAGGCAACAGTAGGTTAGGGCAAGCTAATGATTGTAAAGTGTAAGGAAGCATTAACTGCTGTGAAACAGAATTCACAAAATCCATCTGCAGCAAAGCAGGAAAATAGGTTTCTTCTCTAAAAAAGTTGATTAAAAAATTAAAATATCTCTATTAAATTAAAACCCAACAATTGTTAATGTTCAAAACCCTGCAGTTCCTTTCCATTACCTATAACAATGAAATCAATTTAATGGGAAAAAAGTAAACTTTCAGGAAATTGTCAGATGGTGCTGGTCCTTCTTCAACCTTGAGCATGTTAGACCAGAGTCAAGTCAAAGGAAAGAGTTAACTCTTTCTGGGATTACTCCTTGAATCCAGTCTCCACTGCATATCAGGGCTCTGACCTTGGCCTGGCAATCAAGAAATCTTCAAGACGCAGCATTTACTACCATCAAGAGAGAAAGCAGCTCTGGGGTCTCAAGTTTGCCACCTTGCCACAGGAACAGAACAACGTAAGAAAGTTGTATTTGTAACAAAAAAGGCACCACATCCATTGCAGTATAACACAGTTCTGCCTTGGATAGTCTGTGGTGAATATTGACATTCCCCAAGTTAAAATCAAAGTCAACAAGACAATGGTGCATTTTTATTATTATTTTTTTAAAAAATAAGATTCCTGTTGCTATAATAGTTGAGCCTTTTAAAATATTTTTTGTCAAAAAAGATTAAATTACCACTTCAGCCCCTTGTTTCAAATAGTTGAAAAATATCAAACTAAACTAAGAAAATAAAAAATTATGTAGAGAAGCTGAGTGGAAAATTGAAAAATCTGTAGCAGTTCATGGGGCTATGTAAAATAATTGGCATTAATTGCTGTTTGGAACAGCAAATAAATGATTTTCAGTTAATATTACATAGAAAATAACTTAATGACAGTTGCTATTAAATGGGTGAAATTGTAAAAAAGTAGTCAATGAAAAATATTGAGCATGGAAAATTTTTCTATTAGGAAAATTTTTCACTAAATGCCTTGGTATTCAGCATATGGACCATTTATCCACAGTCATCTCCCATTTTCTGATAGGTCATCTCAACCTGATTAAAGAGCACTGTTAGAGCACTCCTGCACTTTAGAATTGGATTAACGTGCTCTCGCTGAGACAGAGTCCTCAGGCACTCAGTTAATTGTAGTCAGGGCCCTCTCTCCAGCCTCACCCCTTTACTGCCCAGCTGTAAATCTTTGCACTTGCCCTCTACAGCCTGCCTTAGCTCCAGGGCTTGCTGCAGCCTGGCCTTGTTTGCTGTGGGTCTGTGGGACTGGCTTCACCCCTTGTCACCAGAGTGGGGACCCTCAGACCCCGGAGACTTGGGACTTGACTGAAATTGCCCATTTTCTTCCTCCACAGCAGCTTCTGGCTTGCTCTGTTGCCTCAGAAAAGGAGACGCTCAGAGCTTTCACCCAGGGGGCCTCTCCCTGCTGATTCACCTGCCAATGGGGCTGAAGCCCACTGAGGCTGGTCAGGACTTCTTATCCAAAAATGCCCTCTTGTTTCAGTTTTGAGATTCTTGGCTCATAATTGCTCTGAGATACCATAATTGTTATTCAATGCAAAGCTAATACAGGCCTTGCTGGGATGAAAGAGCATCTAATGTCTTTATGTTTTTCTCTCCAACCTGCAGTGCTTCTCTGACCACCCATTATTCTAGGTGTGCTTTAGAACACAGGCTTTAAAATCCCTGGATTTGCAGAAGCCAGCAGAACCAGACAGGATCAGCTGCGTGGGGCTGTCAACTTCAGAGATATTTCTCTGTACAGTCCTTACCACAACTTCTGAAATAGGGTGGGCAAGACGGGTAGACAGTGGTGATCAGAGTGATTGCAGATAGTGCAGATACAAAGGTTACCCCAACAGCTATAGGGCTGCACCTGCAGAATGATGTTTCTCGTGTCCTTTGCCTTGGGAGAGAACAAACTGCTCCTATAAATAGAAGCTGCTCCTTTTTTTCAAATTGTTGAAGATCCCATCCTTTTCAAATTCAGTCTTCTCTGCTCTACCTTGAGGTCAGGATTCAGTCCTGAACAATTTTGAACAGGAAAAGAGTGGTTTTTTGCTCAAGCAATCCAATTTTAAGCTGCTCAGTCTGCAGTTCTTTTCACACATACCCACTCTTCACATGCTCTTGATGATCTGCAAATAAACAAACAAAAAAATCAACAGCCACCAGTTGTGAGTTGGCCAGCCCACTCTGTTGGATTGCACTGGAATTGTGTAGGCACAGGGATATTAAAAGAACTGTGTTGAAAAGGTTTTGTGTATAAGGCTGAACCTCGTTCAGAAAACATATGTGATTGTTATTGCACAGAACTGGATTACACAATTAGCTGAGACAGAAATAACAGAGCCTTGAAAAAATTCACTTCAGTCTCATTTACTTTATTCTATGAATCAGAGAGATCCAAGGCCAAATAACGGAAACAGGAAAGAAATATCTAAGTCCTATGATGAGCACTAGGCAGCTCAAATTCCTGCCACCAGACAGAGCTGCTTACTGGCTCTGAGGCAAAACAGACCTGTAACCTGTAGGATTAAAATTCAAGGAGCAAATTAGAGGCCAGATCTCAGTTCCTCCTGTGATCTGGCTTACCCTTATTGCTTTTGGAAATCTTGGGTTCTTCTTACAGCATTATGGCATGAAGCTTCAGCAAAAATTCCAGCACAGATGTTGATGTGTAGAGGTGAATTCAGATTATATTTGGACTGGGATCAGAATTCAAACTTTGTGGGGCTGAAGTACGTAAGGGTCCTGTGTTGTGGGTTTGGCCTTCTTCTCTCGTGAAACTCATACTTTTGGATTGTAGCTTTCCTGGACAGGCATCCAAATCAATGTGTACATGAATGATGTACAGAACATGAAAGGCAGCTTTTCTAAAGAGCTCTACAGCCACATTTTGAATGATGTCAGTAGCTGCCTAACCAGAATTACAGAAGTGGCTGGCCACTCTCTTCTGACTGATTTCTACTGAGCTTTTGGAATTTCATTAAGTGTTAGCTGACTTGCTCAGGTTGCTAGAGCACTTGAAAACCAGACCCTGGCTTGAGCTGGGAGGGCAAATTTCACACATCTATATTGGGCATAAATTTGTGAGTGAGATCTTTGTGCAAACCTTACTCGTGGGATTTCCTGGGGATCTCTGCACAGTGTTCATAGCAACTCTGGAGCTGCTTCACTGCAAGCGAGGGTGAAACTGGAAACAGCATTTAGTGAACGAGTCTCTGCTGTGTGGGTCACATGCAGGCTTGGGGCAAGGTTAACCTTGGAATTGCTGGTGCAGATTCTGATGGTGAGCAGTGTGGAGCGTGTGTGTATCTCATCAGGAGAGTGATGGTACCAATAATCTGATAGAAAGTCCCTCAAGAAGGCTGGTGCTTGCTGCACTTTGAGCAGGGCAGAAATGCTGAGAAATAAATCTTGTGATCTTTCTGCTTTTCAGCTGCTCCTTTCAAGTATATGGTGGAAGGCTGGGCAGTTTCTGGTTTTATTGGAGGCCATTCACCTGTCCTCGGGAGCTGTTGCTGATTAATTTGAATGTGGCTAAGGTAGCTGGCAGACTGTGCTTCCTTTTCTTTTCTATTTCATTTTCTCTGCATTTTCACGGGGTGCAGTATCACTGTAATTCACATATGAATGTTAGTTTGAATAGTGTTATTGTTGCAAAAAAAGTTTAAGAGGAGCCCGAGGCTGTAGAATATTATTGAAATGAAAGTTTTTTTGAAACTCATATTTCAGAGCTCATTAACTTACACAGTTCTGTGGGGGGTAGGGATCAGTAAATGAACAGTGATTATCTATAATCTCTGTGCTGGTGTCTGCCTTAGCTTCCTGTCTAGCTCTGTATCTAGATAGAAAACCATTTATATAACTGTACCTACAGTACAGAGAGAGAATTAATCTTTGGAACTCATTGTTTAACACTGGACAAAAATACTAGGTCAAAAGATGACTGCACATGTAATCTTCGAATTGAACTCAAAATCAAGTCATAGTGAGAACCAGGAGAGTCAAAACTCATGAGCTGGGCTCCATGGGGAACCAGCAAAGTCAATTTTCAGTTCAGAATTCGTCTTTCTTTGGTGGCTAGTTTGGTTCCACATCTGTTTAAGGAACCCCTAAAGGCTGGATCTTTTTCTTCTTGTAGTTCCATACATTTCTTTCTGCCTTTTCATAGATGAACTTGAACAATTTGTACTAAAGTTTTCCAGCCTTAGAAAACAGCAACTCTAAAGAGTAAAGTTCAAGAAAATTGGGAAGATGAAAATTAGGAATTCCTCCAGCTTCTGTTCCAGGAGTAGCCGCTCTGTTAAGCTCTAACTTGTGGTGGACACAGTACAAGAACCTGTTCAATATCATACAAAGACACTGAAGGATACCTAGACAGAGTAGACAGTGACTCTCGGCACCATGAGCAGTATCTCAAGTGATTTGTGACTTTTCTTCAGCTCTGACAGGTAGAAAAGGCTGTCCTAAAAGGGTTCCTGATTGTAAACTTCATTTTGTAATTTATTAGTTATAACCTCCCCTCCAACTCACTGTATTTATATTATTCTCCTTTTCCTGCGATTTTGGTTCCAGCATTCCAGCAGCTATCTACAGATTTGGCCCTGTGGCTCTGCCACTCTGTGCTCTCCTCTGCTATGCCTCACCTCTCTTGCTACTCTGTTTTCCCATAAGGCTTTTCCCTCCACTGCTGTTCTGCTTCCTTAACCCAGAATCTCTTCCTCTGATGTTTTGCTCTCCTTGCTCCCTTGGAATTAATCATCTGCTTGTCCTACAGGACCTCTGCTCCCGTTATTTTACCCTGAAGATTTCCTTGTCCCTGCTCCAAGTCCTGGCAGGATTAGGAAGCACTGTCCGCAAGAGCAACTTCCATCTGCAAGTTTCAGCACTGAATGCCCAAGGCAGGATGGAAGGGATTGGTTTTTATTTTAAAACACTATTTGGGAGTAATAAGAATTCCTGATTAAATTTTTCAAATAAAAAATAAGAGTTGTTACAGGGGTAACCCTAGGGTTTCATTGTTTCTATTTTTTTAGAATAGAGTATTTCATAGTGAAGATATTAGGTCCATTTACACTTCACATTCCCACTTCACGACTCCCAGAATCTGCAATTCCATCCAGTCCTACAGGCATCTGCAGTGCCCAGCACAGATCACTCACACTGCTTGTTGCTGGATGAGCCACTGCCAGGAGTGGGAAAGGACAAGGCAAGACCGACCTTGGAGATGGTGCTGGAAACTTTCTTTTATCTGACAGCCCAACGGCAATGCCAATATAAGCTGTTTCTGTGGATTTCTTTTAGAATTGGGACAATTCATTGAAAACGTTGGAGGGTGCAAGGGCTGACAGAATTTGCTGTCTTGAGTGTACTGATACCAGCAGTACTACTGTACATGCAAGTGGCACTCAATGTGCTGGTAACTATTGTCTGTCCTCTAACAACAACAAACTGAACCAGTCCCTCTCTTTTTCTTCTTGACTCTTTGACCACTCCAGGTTTTCTGGTTTTTTTCCCTTCCTTTTTCTCATTTTCTTTCCACTGCTTCTGGAAATTTAACAAGAAAATTTCCTTTCTCCAGATTTGTAGCCGACTGTAGCACTTTCAATTGCTTTTACTCAGGGCTATCACAACCCTTCACTTTGAATTTTTATTAAAAGAGCTTAAAGTGGGATGTGGAGTTTATACTCCTGATCTAACTTTTTAAAATGAAATAGTTGCCGTTCAAAGCTAGGACAGCTGCTGGTAGCTGCAATTCAGAATGCTGGCTGTCAGTCTGATTTTTAAAATTTCTCCCTTCTTCCCCTCCCACTGTAATAGCTTCACATTCCACATTGGACCTCAAAGCTGTGATGTTACCCGGGGGCTGTATGTATAGCAAGTGCCAACTCAAACATTACTAGGCTTTTAAAACAAAAAATATTGAAAAATAAGTCCCTTACTTCTCTGCAAGTGAGACAGCAACACCAGTGCTAAAAAAGACCTGCCTGTTGTCAAATCAATGCCAAGGATGTGAAAATAGGGCCTCCTGGGTTTTTTTTTGTTTGGTTGTTTTTTGTTTCTTTGTTTTGCTCTAGTTTCTGGTCTGCTTAAAACTAGTGTAATAAATTCAGATCCAGTCGGAGTCAAGGGTTGGAGCCGGTGCCAGCTCACCAATTCCTGCAGGGTGGGCACACAGATCTGGGCCTGGGAAGGCACAAACCTCTCCAGCCTCTGTGTACTATTTGCATGCTTCTGCACATACATATCAAGTGCCAAAAATTGCCAAAGGTTACAAACTCCAAGCTTGCTCTCTTACTGGTCAGCTTAGCAGTGCTATCATAGTTTGAATAATCTTGATATAGTTTTCTTAATAGATTTGGTCAGGAATCTGCAAGCCTCAGATCAGGCTCAGATTTCCTCAGACATGATGATGGAGGGTGGTAGTGATTAAAATAATGGAAGTTTGCTTTGAAGTTTTGGTCTTTAGCAGCCTGCAATGCTCATGACCTTGGGCAGCCCTGAAACTTCCATCTTCACAGGGTCAGCCCTTGCCTAGAGGTAATGGCATTGCTCTCCTTGCATGCGCAGTGATAAATGAACAGGACTTTGGTGATATTTAATCAAGTTTTTCACCCAAATTCTGAAAGAAAAAAGGGAGTCGTCTTCCTCTGGGATAGTGATAGAATGATTTGGGTTTGAAGGGACCTTAAAGATCGTCTAGTAATGAAAGGGTAAATAATATTTTTTGTTTGTTTTGTGAGTCTCTGAATGTAGCTGCTGCTGCAATTATAAAACCAAATAGTCTCCTTTTGGAGAACTATTAACATTGACAATGACATCAAGAACCAATTCATCAGGAGCCATGGTGTCAACTTGAGTTTGGTAGTGCAAAACAAACAGAAAACTGAGATGCTGTTTTGGGGAGAGGAAAGAACTGCTGTGGGGAAGGCATTACATTATGGGCACCTTTTTCTTTTAACAATAACATTTAATAGCCTTTAAAAGAGCATTTTCCCCATTCCCCCAAGTAATTTCTTGGCAGGGAGTTAAGTGAAAGGAAGAAGGTTTTTTTTTCTAAGGCCTTTTATGTGGTACCAAATAAATCTAGCGGCCTTCTGAACAACAAACCCCTCCCCTGTGCTGCCCAGACTGTCTCTTACCACCAGCCCTGGAGTGGCCTGATGGTGTCTGACTGGTAAGTGCTGAAAGCATTACCAAGCCACATTGAGGGCTGAGCTCTCCGGTGGATGCCAGATGGAACAGGCACCAAGCAATTATTATTATTATTTATTAATTATCCACCTCACTAATGTGCAGAGCAATTTAACGCTGTTAAAAGGCACATTACAAGTGGAAAACAGGAGGCCTTGTCTTGAAGACTGTATCTATTCTCCAGGGATAGACACTTCATTCTAAAGAGAGAAGTTTTTCCTAAGTCAAGGCAGAAAGTGATGGACTCATGGTCACCCTAAGAGTGTCTCTTTTGGTCCCTCTCTTCCTACACTGACATTACAAGCCCTGCTGTCACTTGTCATTTGGTGCAGGGATGGTCTGCTGAGTTTTCCCTTCTCTTTTTTAAATTATATCCCACATATACAAGGGTCCCTCACTTGCATTTCTCCCTGAGTTCCCTTCCTGCCCCCAGGGGAGAAGGCAGAATTTCCCCCTGAATATTAAAAATGGTTCTACAGCTGAAAGGAGGTAGTAAATGCTGGAGCTGCAGATTGACATTGTGCATATGAACCTGATTTTTAGGATCATGTCCAAGGAAAGAAGAAATATAAACTGCTGCTCACAGAGTGACTGAGAGGTGACATAAAGAGAAAAGACCTTTTCTGGCAACCAAAGGTAGCATCATCTCACAGGAGTCAAGGGCTAAGATGTGGCTCCTTTTTCCTTCCTGTGTCATGTAGTGGCTTGTGTAGCTGTATAATTTGGGCTTTCTCAGAGTGTGAGGCTTAATATTGTTGGCCTCCAATGTCAGTTTCCCCTGCAAGCTGGAAGTGCTCACGTGAGCACAGAATAATAAATAGGTTTAGGGAGAGCTGGGATGAGGAACAAGCCATGCTGGGAACTGGAAGAAATCAGATCAGAGAAACAAGCGACAGCAAAAATGTGGAACCTCTCCTGACCCCGTCCCCATTTTTTCCCTTAAAATTTCCACTCTGATGTTTATTCCCCCTGCCCCCACTCAGGCCCTTATGTGGGCAGGAGTGCAGGTGCTGAGGGATTTGCAAGGATCTCTGAGTGCCTGGTTTGTAGCAGAAAAGCCAATGCTGCAGTTGGAGGAGCTGTTAGCTGCAGCTTTGGGAAACAGGAGGAAGTAGTCAGAAATAAAGAAGTAAATCTACTTGTATGCTCAACATCAGTCTTGGTGAGACAAAGGGCATTCTACCAGAGCCAGGGTTCCCTGGACCCGTCTGAGACTGACCCTGGTTTGGTTCCTGAGCAAGTGGGCATTTCTTACAAAATAGTAATGGCCTAAACTGCTAGCTTGTCTAAGGGACATTTTTGATTGAGTTTAAAAACTAAACAGCAGCACCTAGTACTATATTCAGCCTGTGAACTGGACTGAATATTGTGCTGACGATCCAGTTCTTGACATTTGCATGCCAAGGAGCTATGTAGTGCAATGTGATATATATTATTCATGCTCTCATGTACCTCATTTTCACTCTGTGTGACAGCACTTCTAGGATCAAGGTTCAGCACACTTCAGTGGACCTGGAGGCTTTATGGTTCTGATGCCTGGAAGCAAAACAGAGAAGAAACATTTGGGATGTGAGGCGTCTTTTGCCCAATGGATTTTCTTTGGATTGTGCCAGTTAACCAGGTCTTTGGTCAGCACGCAAATAGGCACTAGCTTAGGCTCAAGCATGCACCTTGATTAAAAGGATCCAATTAATGCAGACTAATTTAAGATTCAATTTAAAAAGACCTTAGTTAAAGCAATGTGGATAGCTATGTAGACACTTTGATCTTTCTAAACTAGAGTTTTTTAGCTGAGTTTAAGACATTTAGGCCAACGTGAAACAAGATGCTCACCAATTAGTAACAGGGGCTTAGCTCATCCTGGATAAACTGCTTTAAGTAAATCAGAATAAGCTTGTGGGCAGATAAGGACTAAATAGGTCAGAGACAACTGGTGTTGACTTAATAGATTTGCATTTCCCTCTGAGTTAGTTTAGAGCTGATGCCCTCACACTGTAGGGTGTCTTTGCTGATAGTGCTGTTTTTCAGAGGAGCTATAAAGATGAGTTCCTAACCAACTAAAAAACCTCACAAAATAATCTTTCCTCTTTATGTTGGTCTGCTTCTACTTTGAACATTATTTGTGTTTGGGATGTCTAAATTTTAACCCAGTGAATCTGCCTCGAGCTTGCGGCTCTGATCCACAAGTGCACATGGACGTCCCCATTCTCCTTGGGAAGAGAAGTCTGGAGGAGCTGTGCCAATTCCATTCTCCATGAGAGTCCTCCTGTGGCAAATTATGTCTCTATCCTGGCTGTAGGGCTGGTTCCACCCACTGTAATTGCAGAATATACCCGGGAAAGGCCTGGACTGACAGTCACTGGGAGCATTACATGGTATTGATGCTCATGAGCTGGAGATATCTTTGTGGGGTAAGATGACAGTGGGTGACAGAGATTCAAATCACATGTTTTTCATTTCCTTTATCTATCAAGTAGGCATTTTGCTGTTCTCTTCTAAGCAGACTCTGGAATGGCTGTTTCAGTGGTGAGATGGACCATGGTGTCACACTGCTGCCCAAATATCAGCTAATCTAATAAGACTTCTCCAAAGTGATGGTATATCCTTCTCCTTGTTATGTACACAAGGAAATGGGGGCAGAGAGAATCTGTGTCATTTGTCTAAATCTGTACATTAAGCATTTGTCAGCCAGGGGTGTAAGCTTGGATCTGCCAGAGAAGGAGCCCATGACCTGCCTCAGACCATTTTATTTCTATTGAAAAGGTTATTTGACATTTGCATTCAGCTTGGAAAATTCTTTGGTTCCTGGCAGACATTAAGCAGTATGTAAAACACTGGGCTGAGATGTAAACAAAAATTAAAACCATACACCCAGGGCCAAAATGAGCTAATCTGTGTGGGCAAAATTAGGTGCCGCAAGCAATCAAAACAAACCCTTGGCTTTTGGAGACACTGATTTTTTATATAAGAGAAGAGCATCCAGGTCTGTAGAGTTTAGATAGATTTGGGCTTAGTCCTTTCTGTCATTGTGATCCCTACACTGTGATTCCTTGTAGACGGCCATGAAGATGGAAAGCTACACCCAGAGATCATTTTTAATTAAGAATAGTTGCTATTATTTAGCATAGTGACATGGGCAGCCTATCAAGGGAATTTCTAACTTTGTGAGATAGACAGAATTGATGACAAAAGCCTTTCCTGAAAGCTAATTGTTTCGAGTGCATCCAAAGTTGTGCTTGCTTTGCCTGTGCTATTAATCAGAGGGTGGAACCTGGTGGAGCAGCAAACACTGGGTGCAGCACACAGAGTTCCAGGGACACACTGCTCTGCCCACACTGGGTTTGTTGGAGTTTTGGGCAGGACCTGAGGTAGCCACAAGCAGTCAATCTGCTCAGAAGCAGCTGCCATCACCATCACAGTGTCAGGGGACCAGTCTCAAGACATGGCTTGGCCATGTCCCTTTCCTGTTTGTCCCAGGGCTGATCCCTGAGGGTCCCTGACATCCCCCATTTCAATAGTGGGGCACCTCGCCTGGCATTTGGTTAAAAGGGTGCCTTTGTGCTGAAGGCAGCATTTCTGTGGGTCACTTTGTTTTGATGATGATTTACAGAGGAGGCACTGTTGGGTATTTGTCCTGGTTAGGATTTTCAGTCCTACCAAGGCCTGAGGTGGGGCTGTGGGCTGCTTGTGCCTGATCCTGGTGAACCACTAAACTTTCACACTGAGATGCAACTCTTAATTGAAATGTAATTTTTAATTTTTAATTTTCTGTTTATATCTATTACAAACCATTTTTTGCATGTAAGCTTTAAGTTCTCTGCAAGTCCTGTGTCTTTATCACCCTTAGGAAGAAAGGATCCATATTTATGAATAAAGATTATAAAGGATGTAAAATAATAATAGCAAAAAACCACAACAGTAAAAATTCTTATAAGAGTCTGGGCCATGCTGGTAGTCCCGTCACAGGATGCAATTGAAATTAAGTTATTCTTTTTTTTTTTTGTCTTTCATAAGGAATATTGGAGCATTTCTAAGGATAAAGAAAAAAAAAACCCATGTCAATGAGGGGTTAAAAATATTGACTTTTGGTTCTTATAATAGGAAGACTTTCCTTAGTTCTGCAGGCAGGCTCGTATCAACTTTGAATTCAATTTAGGGATTGAATTTAACATGCGTAACCCACTGGGTTTGAAACTATAAAGGGACTTAAAAATGTACAACAGATAGGACCTTAGAAGTCTAAAGGATCCTTCACAAGATGAAAAGTATTTTATGTTGTTTGAGATACAGTAGTCTCTGAATTACACTTCAAAAAGCTTAACACATCCTTAAAATACATTCACAAGGGAAGATAATAATGTACAGTTTTAAATTTAGGCAGTGCATGTTCACCAATAAAGTTTCATCATCTTGAATAATTTAAGCTAGTGTGGATATTATCATTGAACTTACAGAGAAAACTGAAAAATGTGGAGACCCCTGCTTAGTGCTGATGACTATGTAATGCTGAGAATGGTTGTAAATTCTTTGGGGAATCTACTGATGCATTCTTCTTGTATATTTATAACAAAACTCTGGTATTAAAGTTTCATTTTCTTCTGTTTTAAACCTAAGCTAAAACAGGAGTATAAAAGCCATTGAGGAATGCAGAAGTATTACTAATGTTTCAGAAAATGGAATTATTAACCATAACATAATAATGCTCAAGGCCTGCTGGATGTTGCCTACTGATCAGCCCGCCTTGAAATTATGTTTATTTGCTTAAGTGAGTTTTTGGTTTATATTCTGTGAAAACATTTTTTTTTCCCTATGCATGAACCCAAAATTGCTTAGTCTGTGTCCTTTTCCCTTGGATGTGATACCATAGCAGCAGCAGCAGCAGCAGACGCAGTTGCTAGCTAGGTAGCTTATTATTATGGTCACACTCCAGCACACAGCATACTTGTTGGAAGTTTCCAGAAATATTGCACTGCAGTCATTTTCCTTGCCGTTATGCTAATGGAATCAGGAAAATCAATTGTCCTTAAGGAACAGGGGAATGAGATGTGCTGTAAATGCCACAGGATGAGTGATTGGTTGATTGCAGGGATGGTGATTCAAACACGCCTCATCTCTACATTATCCTGATGAATTTTTATGGCCCTGCCTTTTTTTCTTCTATAGCTGTGGAGGAAGGTTTATGGCTTGCAGCTTTTTAGTTGATTGAATGCAGCTGGCATTGTTGCAGTGCAGAACAAATAGGTACTTTTTCTTTACAGCCTTAAAAGTAGATTGAAGAAATTGCACACCAACATTTTTGCAACAAAAGCATTCTTAAAAATGCAGATATTTTATGAAATTACTTTGCTATCCTTCTTTACTGTCAGTAATCTTTCTATCAGAATGAAGGACAAAAATTGCTTGAGATTCCAGAGGAACATAGCTCCAATTTTTTATTCTTATCACAAAGAAAGCTAACTAAGGAGTTTCATTAGTATTCATTTTAGCCCAACGTAATTTTCTCCTTCCTAGTAACAAAAAAAGAAAAAAAAATGTATGCCTGTAACACCACTGAACCAAAGAAGGTCATCCTAAGTATATCAGCATTTTCTGTAACTCTTTCAGATTGTATTCACAAGGTAGTAAAGATAACTGCTTCAGCTCAAATTATAATAGTTCTAGTTACAGAATAGAGAACACTATAATATAAAGGGTCTTATTTGATTGAATAAAACAACACCCATGATCAGCTCTGAGTGCCGAGCTGCTGACAGCTAAAGCCAAACACATAAGAGCATTCTATTTATATCCAATTAATTTGCTGATCATTTATTCTCCCACTATACAATTTCCACATTATAGACAATGTTGATGTGACATAGGGAATCTCTTTTGGAGGTTATTTTTCAAAGATGGAAACTCGGCTTGTTTTTCCCCATTGAATTAGCAGTCCTTAAGAGGCAGTAAAATTTGGGTTACAGTATTTCCTTAAGGAGTTATGTTATTACACCATCATGACATTTTGACTATTTTGCCATCACATTTTACATGTGTGTAATATTTTCGAACCCAAGAAATCTGTAACAGCTATGCACCGTGACATCTGACTGACACAGCCATGCCTGTGCATTTTGAACCTGATTTATAAAAACTTTGTCCTTCTTGGGCTACTCCTGACTGGTGCCTTTCAGCCACAGGATTACTTGGTGATAGTTACAGGAATCCATGAGAATTTAAGATGAACTCAAATAATTATTTCCCCCCTGCCTAGATCTCGAGATGGTAACCATAGGTGAAAATGTGTGCTGTTGTTTTAAATACAGAAGGCCTGATTCACCACTGTGTTTAATCTCATATAATAAATTGCATCTGTGCCAAGCGGGTGCAAAATACCACTGCTGATGTAATTGGGGAATTGTGATTTGATGGCGTTTTACACTCAGTTTGCACAGGTGTTATTATCAGCATGAGTGTAAGGAAACGAGGTACACTAAAATGAAAAAAAGTCCTTACCAATGGAAAATTAAATCCAAACTTGTGGTATTATAAGGTTTTACTTTTACACATGCATCACTGAAAAGATAAAATGCCTCTAGTATTTGGATCAAAATAATTTTAAATGAAGTATCAATGATCAAAAGAAGCATTTAGGTGTAACAGATTATAGTACACACCCTGAGTAAATGCAAGCTTAACTAGAACATAAGTAACACGCAGCCCTTGTCCTGTGAATTTCACCCACTGACAGCATTAGAAAGAGAAACTGAGGTGCCAGATCGCAGGGCTAACCTTAACAGAGGAAATGAAATATGATATTTTTAGCATTGTGATGACTCTGTTCACAGATGTCATGGATATTGATGAGGCTGTGCTTTAGTTTTTGCCGCCAGGTTACTGCAAGCAATTTTATTTTTATTCTTTTCATCCTGTTACCTCTGTTATCAGCACTTCCCTACAAAATCTTCACTTGTCTTTTCTTCTCATTTCAGATACATACACAGATAAAATTATTGTGAATTACAAATGCCCATTATTGGAAATATATACTTTCTGTGTCTATTGTCTGTCAGATAGATTTCCTAGAATTTAATTTTATATACATAATATTGTTCTTTCCAGTGTCCTGGTTTCACAATGAAGCAATTTCCTCAAAATAATTGATTGGTAATTCACTAATGTGAAATTGTAATGACTTTCTCAAGTTATTTGTTAGTGTTGATTCTTTTTTAATCCGAAATACGTAAACATAGTTCTGTAATATGTTTATAGTTAAAATTGCAGAAGTTATTAATCTTCCCTTTGGTCATAATGGCTTTGATGTGATCTGTGTCAGCCATGGGGAAGCAGAAGAGCAGTAGCTGCGTCACAAGGGTTCAGCAGGACAGATTCATGTTCTCCAAAGCGTGTGTGGATTTCAAGACGGTTCACATTGATAACGCTTTAAGAATGGCTTATTATCATAGTTACACAGGCAGTGAGCCAGAGCCAGCTTTCCCTGGCTAATATGAATGGTCTTTCTTGTTTATGCTCTGGTCAACCATCTAAGGGGCTGCAAGGAAGTAGAAAGAAACCATTTTGAATGTTAATGAATGAGAGAAAATCACGGCTCATCAGATGACAAAGCCCGTGCTCGTTCTGGTGGGCAGCAAGCAGGAGGTGTTCCCACGTCTGCCTGGTCAGTGGATAGATATCCCTGGTGGAAGTAAAGGGCTCTAACAGTCCTGTCTGCTGTGGATGTTTGAATTCTCAGTGCATTTATTTACATTAGGGTTGTTTGTGCTGTATTATGCCTGATTGAACCAAAGTCTCTTGGAGAGCAAAGTGCTTTTATTTTGACATATTCACATGGAAGTCAGCCATCACCCCTATAAGGAGAGTAAGCAAGATTTATGATGGGAATATTGATTTCCTTTATAGTCTGGTATAAAATAAATCTAAGCACAAGAGATAAGCTAGATCTCTTTGTTTGCTCCTTCTTGTCATCTGATGTCAGGTATTGCTGGAAGTGCCTTGATATTTTAAATCATAATGCAGCTAGGAAGGCAATTTGGGATCATCTGTACATCTTCATACGTGCAGTTAAAACCCTTAGAGGGTGAGAGCTTCAGCAAGACTGGACAGCCATGCCAGCCTGGGGGAAATGCCTTCCAGCAGGCACCTGGCTCCACACCAGCTCTTTAGTCTGCCCTCAGCGTGTTGTGTAGGCCAGGGCAGGCCCCTCCAGAGATGGGAAAACTGTCTGTGCTCCTCTGCTCCAGCTCAAAAATGGCCAGAGTGGGGTTCTGAGGGTGTGTTTATGCCTCTCTACTCCTGTGTCTGCCGAGAGGAAGCTGGAGCAAGGATGCAGCTCCCAGCTGTTGTTACCAGGCCCGTGTCCTATCCAGGTGTCTCTGGTCAGGACACAGCATTTGGACCCCCTTTTCCAAAAACTTCCTGTACATGGTTCATGTGCAGAGTTAGCCCTGGCCACGCTGAATCTGTGAGCTGTGTCTGGCTCCTGCTCATGTGGCTGACAAACATCTATTTGCAACAAAAGCACGATCAGCCCAACAGCAAAAAATTCTTTCCAGGATTTGAGTCCTGTTAATTTGGTTCCTTCACTCTTTGCTTCATTTATTAGGGGTCTGATTTTTTTTCCAGGTAGGTTCATCAAGGTAGGAACAACATAGACACAAAGTCAAATAACGATGTTAACAATACTGTGACTTTTTGCCATTTGCCAATTTGCAAAACTTATTGAACGCATTGAGGATAGCTGGCATTAATAATGCACTAACCCCACATTCTCTCCTCTTCTCTTTGGATCTCTCCTTATTACATGTATTGCTTGACCTTAAAAAGGGAATGAGTAATTTTTCCCAGGAAAAGACAGTCTTTCTACTCTGGGTTTAGAACCCAGCTCACAAACCAGAAATTCATGATTATATCAAACGTTTATGTATCACAGGGTGCTATGTGCCTTACTATTCATTATTGGAAACCACCAACAAAAGAGAGAAATGTCAGTTAACCTTGAAGTAAATTAATTTGGGAACCTAAGTACATCCTTTTGTGACTCTCCTTAGTTAACATGTACTATGAATAGAAAATAACAAAAGCGTGAGGACCCGATTACACGAAATAATCCCACTAGGGGGTGCAACAGAGTAAATTATTTCTTTCATGCACATGTGTTAAACTTGCTGAGAATCAGAATTATTCCTTGTAACTGAGCCAGCTCCAGGAGTGACTGAAGCTCGAAATGTGAAGTATTGTCGGCCTGCTACTCCTCGGTCATCAAGGCTAAGGCATCAAGGCAATTCTGTTGGTAACCAGGCACTACCTGAAGTAGGGAACTTTATGCTGAATTGTTCACTTGAGAAGTCTGTTCTGTGTGACAAGAGGAAGGCAGAATTATCCCTGTTTGCTCTGGAATTAGATATGTACATAGTTTTCATATGGAAATATCTGACTTGTCTATTTTTCTGAAACAGACATGGCTCCTCTAGTATTTTTTTAAAATTTATTTGGAGATGCTATGAATGGCAGAAATATCAAGTAAGAGCCATTTGATGTTTCAGTTTCTTGCTGCTTTGTTTTTATCATGCTTAATTTCCATGCTATGCTTTGATGCTGCGCACCAATTTTTAGCTGTAAACGCAGATTTCGCGTATTGTGTGTTTTCCAGCAGAGAAAGAGAGATTTGCTGGTATTTGCAAAAAAAAAAAAA